>ONZK01002798.1:12759-33046 GCA_900322385.1 Pharnaceum exiguum | reverse complement strand
TAACGGTTTGTATTTTTTTTTAACGCCGTCAATGTAGGACCACTGTCGGACACATGTGCCCAAGTAGGGATTATTCCCAGCTATTTTCCAAGTAGGGATTATTTCGAGAAAATCGCCACAAGTAGGGATTATTCCCAGCAATTTTACCATTTTTATATGGAGCATGCGGTATGATTTAGTTATGAAAATTCGAAGAAACAAAAAGAAACTAATCCGAAGGTTAGCTTGCCAAGAAGGTGGTCCAAACCTGGCGGAGGCGGAAATAAATTGATGTTACGTTGAATTGATGAATTCTTTTTTGCAGAGTGGTAGTGTGGTCATGTGCATGGCTTTAACAAATCATTCCTACTTTTGGCTATCTGGTTGATGAAATCTGAATGCCATATTAAAAGTCATGCTTAGAGTAGCACTGAAGCAGTGAGTCCAGTGACCTCTGACCTGTGTGAAGCTAGCAGCCTACCTAGTAGCTACCCAAGAAAAAAAACAAGAAGGAGCGGCGAGTTGTGCAAACCGACAGACACTAACATTTTGTACTACCAAGTGCCAACAAGGAGCAGAGAGTTGTGAGAACCTTGATTGAAGAAAATCAAATGGCTTGACGTTTTTAGTTGTAATTTTACTAATTTTAGTTTGGTGACGTGGCTTGGTAGCCTTGTTGTGCCTGGCTTCCTACCGTTATACGAACCCATTTAAAAAAGAACAGGAAAGGAAAATTAGCCTATTTTCTTAGCCTTTCATTCTCCATAAATAGTATGCGAACAATAAAATTTGAAGGCATATGATTCAATACGAGTAAAAGAATCAAGTAACAAATATTGGGCAGTCTAGCTGAACTCTGAACCTAGGCTCTTAAGCCTTAATTTTCAGAGACCTTCGAGCCGAGCTTCAAGCCTACCTAGCTCAGCCTGGCACGTCTCGTTGTAACAAATTAACATTGAAATAATGAGAACTTGTGCTGCCTCATTTTTCTCTCGCACCCTCTGCGTCACCATTAAAACAGTTTAAATTTCAGTCCATTACCAAACCTTTAAAACTAGTAAAATTGTAGAACGCCTTGTCATGTTGTGATCAGTCTTCTTTCAATAGTTGCATATGCGGACTACATCACTAAAGTCTGCTGCTCTAGATCGAAGCTGATGTCACGCTGGCTGCTCCACAGCTAGGAATTTATGTCACGCTCAGCTCGCAGACAATAATATGTCAGCCAAAACATACTTATACACTATAATACATTTTCCTAGCTTTTTCCGATCATCAACAACAATAACTCAGTTAATCTCATCTCAAATTGGGTCTTTATTAAGTGCGCTTTGTTTTCACTCACCCGCACATTGGTAATATGGGTCATCTATTCTTACACTACTGCTGCATAGTTGGAATGTTTAACTGTTAAGTATTTTAAGCAACACCTTGATGATATATGTAGTCCTAATAATCTTCTTCACTTCAACCCTTAAGGTTGAGGGCTCGATTCTTACTGGCCTCAATGCCCCCTTTACACCAAAAAAAATAATCTTCTTCAAGGGCTCATCGTTCGTGGGTTTTACAGCCTCTTGAAAAGAAGATGTTCCTAGGTAATAGAAGTTTTACTTCGTTCTTAAGTTTAGTCTAACGGTAGGCTAGTTGTCTTGATTCTTTATTAGTTTGATGAGGACACAAATCGTGTGTTATATAGAGTAGTTTGGGTGTATATTACTTGCAATTGTAAGTTTAATTTGTAACATTGTCTCGTTGAGGCGTGATTACAGTGGATTCGAGTTTCAGGTATCCAGATAACCTCGCGCGTAAAAGTTTTCGTATTGCATTGTGGTGTTGTCATTGTTGTTATAACAGTCTCGAAATTTTTTCAACCAAAGACTGTAAACGCCGTATAACACATGAATAGATGTTAAGATCGTGGATCAAATGAGCATGCAGCAAGTGTGTCAGTCCAACAATTTGGTTGGACATCAAGTCCGTCAATTCACAACTCCTTTGTTGACGTAGAGTACAACATATTCATGACGCTAGTTTTCTAATTAATTAATGTAATTCGAAGTTGTAGCTCCATTGACAACTGAATACCAAATTCGATCATAAACTCGTACAATATTTGGCGCATGTATGATGTATCCACTAATTCCACCATAAAGAGGGTGATTCAACAAACACAACGTAATAACTAATAACGTATGTTATTCATTCGAATTCGACCACATTGGAGTATTGAGTCAAAGTTTTAAGTCGCCTTGTTATTATATATTAAATAATTCTTTTACAAAAGTAACAAATTTTGTTGGGTTTATGGACTAAAGTACCAAACTTTTTTTATTTACAAAAGTAACAAATGTTCAGGGTTTGTTCCTCGATCATGACTTAGGACATGTTTGTTTCGCAGTTTATCGGTAGCTTATTCAATAATATTAAACTCAACTTAATTATAAAATAAGCTTAACTTTGTTAAATAAGTTGTGCCCGTTTTGTCAGCTTATGGAGACATATTATCAAATAAGTTAACTTATGGCTGCATGAGTCAGTTTATCAAATAATCTCTTATCAATAAACTTCACATTCTATATTCCAATATTATCCCTACTAAAAATATTGCCCCTTATAATTGACAATTATAATTGTCCTTTTATGTCATTTTACATCCATCAGGTTCAACTGTACTTATTTAATCCGAACACCCTAATTATACATTCATCAACTCTACAAACTTAATAACTTAATTAACGGAATTGAAGCAATGAACTGAGCTTGATTTAATTGAAAAACAAACAAAAAATAATTTAGCTAAAAAAGGGTAATTTAAACTAAACTTATCTTGACAAAGAAAATAAACTAAACTTAATTGAAAGAAAATATAAGTAAAGTATTATTAACATTATTATTGCAATTATTGTTAGCTAAATTAAAAGTATTCTTATTATTGAAAATATTATTATTATTATGATTAATGTATCAGTTAATATAAATTTTCCATGAAATTGTTTACAGTATATCCACTCATCGAAGACAGTAAAATGGCAACGTACATTATAGCCTTGTACCCTGTAGGAGTACAGCTTTTGTGTAGTCCTTTTCTTTTACTGTTAATTTTGTCAGCTCATCGGTAGTGTACTTGTACTAGAAAGCAGCCGACACAAGGTCACAAGGATAAATCGTGCACACGCATCTCATAGTATAACACCACCAATACCGGCCAAACCAACGTGAACTTCCCACACTAATGACTAAGCTACTGTAATAAACTCTCTGTCTTGTCTACACGCAAAAATAAAATAAAAAAGTTTTATCTTCTCTTCAGTCTTCACATTATCCACCCTCCCTAACTACATCAGTTGACTTTCTAGTACTTCTCAATTCTCATTCTGTTTCTGTCCCACTTTTAACGTATTTCCTTTTTTCATTTCATCCTTTTTTTGACATAAATTATTGAAATTAGTATCTTATTATCAGCTGAATCTCTGGGTGCATGCATATTGGACCACCCTAAATCTACGGCACTTAGAGAGAGAAATTGAGTATTTGCTTGGGATTGATGAAGATCATTAGAGAAGTCTAGCTAGAATCCCACCATTTTATAATCAAGGTATATGCATTATGCATAGTTGCACACTTGCACATACTCCATACTCCCCTTGAAAAATGAAAAGCAAAAGGTGTATACACACACCATTTTCTTTTTTGAATGGCTTGAAAGAGTAGTACGTGTTTAGTCATTGATGATAGGAAAAAAAGATGTTGATTGCTAACCAATATCATAGAAATGATCAAATGAATTTAGTGTACACAAAAGCATGTAGCACTATTTTTTAGGTGAAAGGTAGTAGCACTATCTAATTAGCAACTTGTAGCTCTGTTTTGTTCATTTATAATGGTTTAGTTCAGTGTTTTTGTTTTTTTGGTTGCCCGTTTGGTTCACTAGAGTTTTGCTCCGACTACATCCAAACCCGACCCGGGTCGCACACCTGGCTGTGGTGGGTGAGTCTCCCAATGAGGGTTTCTGCATACGCTGAGGCTCGAACTCGAGACCTCGCTTAAGCGGTATAGAGCTGCTTACCACTCCAACCAACCCCACATTGGTAGTTCAGTGTTTTTGTTTGATCGATGTCGGTCATCAGAAGTTGTGGACTGTGGACAAGGAGAGAACTCGGTATCGTGCAATTTTTTTCAATTGATCGTTCAGTTTTAGTTTAATTTATTTCTAAATTCAATACAGGTTTAATCAAATCTCTTACAAATGAGTAAAACACACCCTTAATGTAGTTTTAAGTTTTGTTTTATTTAAATTATGAATTTGTTTAAATTATTTTCTGAATTTAGTTGATTTTTTTTCCAGCTCAATTAAGTTAAATATTTTTACTTAAGAACAAAACACACTTTAATCTTCAAAATCATTATACTTGGACACAATCAACATCTACAAAACTATTTTTAATTGTGTGTGAAAATAATAATCCTACAAAGAAATTACAAAGACCAAAGTACTAAAACTTTGAATTCTTAACCATCAACATTTTTGGGGATAAAGTTAATCCCATTTTTGAAAAATCATCTAAAAGACAAAGAATTGCATTTAAAGTAACAGTTGCAACAGAAAAAGAAAAAAATATAAAGAGAGGCAAATATAAATTAGCCTGGAAGGACAGCTTAGAGTTAGAGGGACAACATCAGAGGAAAAAAGGAGGCAGGAATTAAATACTCAGAGGAGAAGGTGCTTGGTGTAAGAGAGAGACATAGGGTATTTATTGCGGCTTAACTATCCTTATTTATGACATACACTTGCTTTTTTGGATCATTCATCATCATATATCATATATCATCAGTACTAGTACTATCATCATTCAATCTTCCTTTTCTCCTAAGTTTTTATTCATTCATTACATTACAACATTTCATTTCATTTCATTTCACCAACAAAAAATTAAGGTAGAGAGAAGAAGAAACAGGTAGAAATATTGGTTGACCTTCTTTATGGTGGGTGGCTTTATTTATGCATTTTGTATGCATGGAATATATTTACTTTTATTTTTGTTTATGTTTCCACTTGACTGCTCAACACAACAACAGCTCTTAAACAAAAAGGTTGCCTAGCCATTTTGCCACTTTCCTCCCCTCACACCTTCTTCTTCTGTTACTTTGCCATCTGGGTTTTCCTTCATTTTTCCTGTTTGATCCTCTCTTATGATCATTTGATCAATCATATAAGATATATCTTCTGGGGTTTGTTAAAGTTTTGGTCTTTCATGGTTGTTTTTCAGTTATGTTGTTGTCCTAATCAAACATATCAGCAACAAAGCAAACAGCAAAGACTTGGTCTTTTGTACTTCTTACAGGTAAATTTCTGTTCTTTTGTGGGCTGTCTTTGATTTTTGTTTCTGTAACATGGGTCATTTTTTGTTTTATTATTGTTATGGAATTTTGGGGATTTGATTCTGATCTCTTTGCATCTGTATAAAGGTTACTCATATTGATATGATTGTATGATTATTTTCTAGGTTTGCTACAGTACTTTTTTCCTGTGCAAAAGGAATTTAGAGGTCAGTTTAGAAAAAAGAAAAGGGAAATTAGATCTGATCACATATGTACTTACATCACAACTAGCTGACAAGAAAAGGTTAGTGGGAAAAGAGATTGGTTGGGTGAAGCAGAAATGACAGACTTTTTTAAAACTAATTTCGGCATTTTGTTGTAATAATTCTATCTCTGTCAAAAAACTGTTAGGAAAATCCTATTTTTTAAAAATTTGTTAGGAAAATTTTAGAAGAAGACAAAAGGATCTTGAAACTTTTCAAGGAAGCACTCACCTTTTTGCCTTTTGTCTTCTTCCTCTTTCATTGACTTTGTTTAAATTTTATTGGGATAATGTTAAAAGGTGGCATTCTTAGAGCTATTTGGTCTGCATTGTACATTTGTACTGTTACATCAAAAATTTAAGAAAAAAGGTAAAAATGTAACAAATTGATTTCCTTTTCTTTTTAAATTAGTGTGGTTTAGGGAGTATGAACTTGCCAGTAAATCTTTTGTTTCTCCTAAGTTTGGTTGATTTCCAATAACAGAAAAAATACATTTCCAAGAAAGTCTCTTTGAATACATTGGTAAATGGTACTTATACGAAAAGAATTATGTGGCCCATGAGGTGATGATAATTATACAAGTCTTTCTTTTTCTTGGTTGTAATGTCAAAATCTTTCTGCATTAGTGTACATGTTTGTATTATGTGAATAATTTATCAGATGGTGATTTATTATCTGGTTTCATGTCTCAAAAAAATGTCAAATTTATGTCTTGTCTGATTCTTAACATTTATGTTTGATTAGGTTGTTGAGGACCACTGGACAGGAGGAGCAATTAGTTTTTGTTCAGTTACGTACGTTTGCTCAAGTATACATACTGTCACCAACAGGAGAGCTTTTATTAGTATAGCACAACCTATGCGAAAATGAAGCTAGGTAAACTAACTTTCCTTTATCTTTTCTGTTGTTTTGCTCATTGTTTAAGCAAAGTGGTTACTGAATCTGCTGTGATACAGCTCATATTTTCACCTGTCATCTAATAATGGATCAGTTACACCCTTACATCGATGTTTTAAGAAATTATGGATATTTGTCCCTAGGAAGTAGGAACTCAGAAGCTTTTGTTGTGGATCTGTGGTACTAAATAAATTTTCACTTTCACTTTGTGGTGTAATATGAACTTGTTTCTGAGGAGTTTTTCAGTTACAAAGTTAACATCAAGGAGATGTGTTATCCCAATTGTGCTATAATGCTATATACAATGATCAATTTGACAAGAAAGATATGATCTTTTTGGCAGAAAGTGACCCTGGCTTGGGTATTCAAACTCCCCCACGCAAGTCGTACAATCCTTTTGATTCAGATGATGAAGAAACCAATAGTTACTTAAAGAGCAACATTAAGGGGTTTGATATCAAGAGTTTTGAGGAAAATGCAGACTCTTTGACGTTTCACTTGGAAAATCCTAATTTATCATGGGAAGAAGCTGTCCTTGGCCGATCAGCAATTTCCGATCATCTAGCTCCTGGTGATGACAATGGTGAGGAAGTTGTCTTCAGGAAAGATACTGAACTATTCACTGACAAGACTGTCACTGATTGTGAGTTGCCTGAATTAGTGGTTTGCTACAATACGGGTTACAACTCTGTCAAAGACATTGGGGTTGATGATGGAGTGCCTATCCATGACAAGGTCTGGATTAAGAATAGGGATGATCATGAAACAGTAAATCTTTCATATTTTCCAGCTCTTAATGATGACAGTCATGATGATCACATCCATGTGAATGAGCCTGAGAAATTAACTTTTGTGGAAGAGCTTAAATCTAAGTCAGAGGATAACATGGAATTCGGCTTGATGAAGGATAGACTGGATAGCAACCCCTTGGAGTTGGAACACTCAGCTGAAAAAGATGGAGTGGAAGATTTGCACAAGGGGGATGAAATGAAACACGATTCAAGCAAGAAGGAGATTAATCCTGTATGGCAGGAACCACTGGTGAAGACGAAGAGTGATGCAGAGTTTCATGATGCAAGTGATACTAAATTAAGTGAGGTTGACGAAGTAAATCATGCCAAGGAGAAGAACGCGAGCAAAGAGACACTTGAGAATCATGGTAAAGATGCTGTTGCTCTGGAGCACTCTGACGAATCTTCCACAAACTCCTCGCATATAAATGGTGCAGATGCAACTACAGAGTCCATCATTGAGGTTTGCATCTGAATTTCTTTTCATTTATACATAAAATTTACATATTTGCGAATTTGTTGAGACGGAGACACATACTTTCAGTTAAATGCTACAGTAAATTCATTTCCGGTTTTGCTGTGATTTTCTTCTGGGAATTTAAGTTGAATTGATGTGCATTGAGTATATTTGTGCTTGTATATGTGCATTGAGTATATTTGTGCTTGTATATGTTGCTGAGGGCATGCACTAAATCAAGTTATTCTTGGTCATAGTGAATGATGCATATGGACTTCGCTATTTGTTGTTTGATCCTTTACTTGGATCAATTTGATATGACCTCTTTTTGTTGATAACATTTTGAGTGTAGCTAAAATATTCTAAGAAATCAACATCTTTCTTTGACCCAAACAGAATCAGAGGGAGGAAGCATCCACATCCCAAACTCTTGAGCAGTCTGCATCAGAGAAACCAGCTGGTAGTGGCACCGCGAAGGCCTTATCTTATGATAGCAAGATGGACTCTGGAAGTATCATCTTGGATTTCAACTCATCATCTGTCATTTCAGGGAATGAAGCTAAAGAGGAACAGTCACAACCGAAAGCAACCGTTGAGAAGCCTCCATTGGCTCAGATGATGTCCAGAGATGATGAGGAAATTACTGGTAATGCAGCGATCATGAGCATGGATAATCGAGTTCATGGAGAGACTAGCTTCTCTGCTGCTATGGCACCTCCTGCTTCTATAACGTTCATGAGCTCGCATGCACACAATGGCAGTATCTCTCACCGATCGGAGAGTAGTTGTGGCAGCACACGTTCGTTTGCTTTCCCAGTGTGAGTTTTCTTCCTGCTCGAAACCTTGTGGTCCGATCCGCCCATTCTTGTCATTTGAGTTTTCTAATTTCCATTTGGCCTGAGATTTATAGATATATAATAAGCCTGAGAATTTTAGAATCACACTTTCCTTCCCTTAAAAGACATCTATGGATTCATACGGGCTACCTGAAATACAATTTGTTTAATCATCACAAGCAAGCAGTCCTACCTTGACCTGATTGAGTAAATCTTGTCCCTAGTGATACCTTCCGTAGCATCCTGGGTATGAAATCGACCTTAGCTAGCTTGTTAAGTAGGATGACGAGGAACTTTTCCATCTAAAATCCTTATGCTGAACCCTTCTGATCATTCTCAATCATCAAGCATCTGATCTAAAGAGACATTTCATGTGCACAATTTTACAGGCTGCAGGGGGAATGGAACAGCAGTCCTGTGAGAATGGCAAAGGCAGAGCAAAGAGGTTTCCGTAAGCATCGAGGATGGGTGCATTCGGTCATGTGCTGTAGATTTTGAGTCCCTTTTGTTCTCTCTGGAGTAGGTTTATACATATAATTATCATTACATTTTTTTACATAATGAAGCTATTAGTATAGGACTCATAGGTAATACATTCACTCCAGTGTGGCGGCGGTGTATGTCATGTGCAGTAGGTTTGGTGATGGTAGTGATGCTTCAGAATTTGTTATGAAGAGGTTGTTGCAGATCTTGAGATGTAAATGAGCGATTTGACAAATATTTTGATGTTAGGTTCTTTTGGCAAGCTAGACATGTTTTCTCATTTATGAAACATTCATGATCAGTTCGAAGTAGTCTGATATACTCTACTAATGATGCATGGTTAGGAGCAAATTCTTTACATTCGTAGCATCCGGGCTTTGGTGTCCGAAAATGGATGTACATTGTACCATCGAGATGATGTCTAGAGTAGTTTTCTTGACCCCTCTATCTCATTATTATTCTCTCCATATATGCCCATCCATAAAATTATCGATCACTGATTCCTTGGTATTAAAAACAATATTTCAGTCATCACTTCGTCAAGCCGAATTCCGTTCTGCTGCTACCGGTGCTATATGAGACTTCGTTGAATAGTTCGTCATGCATAGTATGTGGGTTCATGTTCAATATGTCCAAACATAATCCTCACCTACGCATGTTTGAGACTAAGGAGCATACAGTGTGACCTTAAGGCAATATCACTTAATATTTTCGAAGTTGATCTTCGGTGAACAGAGCAAACATGCATGTTTGAGACTTCCTCACGATAAAAAATTTCATGACAAAATCCAATTTGAATCGGAATGATTGCTATGGCTAGCTACATTCTTCACATCGGTTGACCGTTTCACAAATTAAAGGTTTTAGCTTTTATACTTCATTCAGGCTGCCCAACTTGATACATAGACATAATCGTATAACTGAATTGTACTAATTTATAATTTGATCTAAATAGCATTCTTAATTATATGTTGTATTAAGATCTTTAGAAAACTGACTAAATTGGTTTGTTTGAACCAAACGAAACATATAGCTGAATGCGGGGATGAGTAGTAGTCATAACTCATATATAGGGGTGATAATGAGCCGAGCGACTCGTGAGCTACTCGAGCTCGGCTCGGTCAAAGCTCGATCAAAGCTCAACTCGAGTAAGTTCGAGCCAAGCTTAGACTCGGCTCGACCTCTGCCTTGAGCCGAGCCGAGCCAAGTGAAGCTCGGCTCGGAAGGCTCACGAGCTGGCTCGATGTATTTTTACATAATAAATAAATAAGTCATAAATAAATATACTAATTTTTTTAAAAAATAAGACATTTATATTAATGGAAGCTTTCGATCTTGTGACATACGATGTATAATTAAACTTATTTATGTAACTACAAACATTTATACTCCAGCATTCTTTTTAGTAAGGTACAATCACATGAGTTTTAACCTCGAGCTCGAAACTTCGTAAGTTTTTTTAGCTCCACAACATAAGCTCGGGCTCAGCTCGAGCTCGATGAATTTTTTTATGAGCCGAGCCGAGCTTCAATTTAAAAGCTCGACGAGTTTTGAGCTCGAGGCAAGCCCACCAAAAAAAAGTAGTGAGCCGAGCCGAGACTACCCAAGCTCGGGCTCGCCTCGGCTGGTTATCACCTACTCATATGTAGTACACAAATGATGATATCGATCCGAGGTCTTTTACTGGGAAGGGTTTTCTAAAAAGAATTCCCGCGTCAACCCTTTTAAACTTTCTTCAAACTACCATCAACGATGGTAATGGAAACGGTCCTATATATGACGGAAAGAGTGAGACGCCCCTAACGGAGGCAAATAAGTTGAAGGTAAGTCGCCACCACTAGTGGCAGGCTAGTGGCTTATCTTTGAATAAAAGTATGTTCAACAACAACAACAAGTATGTTTTATTAAATAGGGGTAAGGTTGCGTACGTCCTAACCCCCAGATGGTTATGTGTAACCCTATCTCATATACTTGTATGTAACACATTTACACAATTTTTTCTTAACAAAAAAGGTTTTTTTTTTTAAGTTATTAGTGCGTTGAAAAATTTGCTAAGTGCTATAGAGCACATCTTCAGCCTTAAAATTAGGGGTTCGATTTTAACCGGCCTCGTACATTCTTTTAATATATCCAAAAAAAAGAAAAGGTATAGTTCAGTTGGCTTATCAAAGATGTCGGTGTTTAATATAAGGACGGGTTGAATACATGGATTATGGGTGAACCTTCCAAAGAAATACTTGTAACGTTTATCTTCATTAAAAAATTAGTCCATTACCAACAAGTGGTTAGTGTGACTTGTAAGTGGTTAAACAGTCTCATCCTTTAAGTAAGGTCTCAAGTTAGATTCTTGTAAATGGATCTGAAACTAATTAATGAGAGCACTTTATCCTTTAGTGGACCGTCCCGATGCGAATAAGATTGATATAGACCAACGAGCTTAGGTACACCTATAGTTTAAACAAAAAAAAGGTGCATTGTTAAAAAAAAACTAATAAATCATCGCACCGCTATCTTGAGATTTTTTTAAAAAGATTAATTACCTATCTAATATAGTACTAAATTATTATTATTTTTATTATTATTGGTATATTTTCTATATCTAACAATTATGTTTTTAGAGGCCATAAAAAATCTGATTTTAGAGAAGTTATGGTTATATTTTTTTGGAACCCATACTAAAACTAACTAAGTTGTTTTTATTTCTTTTATTTTTTCTTTTTCTACATTTTAACTGTAATTAATACATGTTAATCAGCTAACTCTTGTATTGATCATTGATATATTACAATTGATGTCGTCAAATAACTTATATTTGATATAGAAAAAATTATATGCACCCATTAATATATGAGATTAGAAAAAATCAGGCTACGATGGTTTGGTCATGTTAGGAGGAGAGGCGCGGATGCACCGGTGCATAGGTGCGAAAGCATGGTTGTGAGTGGGGTTAGAAGGAAAGGCAGGTCGAAGAAGAGTTGGGGTGAATGCATTAGAAATGATATGACTAATTTATCACTTAGCGAGGACATGGCCTTAGATAGGAGTTCTTGGAGAATGAGGATTAGGGTACTAGACTGTTAGTGAAGGGTGCTAGATCTGTTAGGATAGGGTGTAGTGTTAGCATGTGAGAATTTGTCGAGTCTGGTGTTTAGGTGGTGCATGTAGTGTGTTGTTTACTCATGCGTTTTTGGGATTGACATGTATTTCCGCGACTTTATATTTTTATGGATATATTGGATACTAACGATGTTTCACTGCAGGACTTGCTTTTATGGGTATATTTGGTATCTAACGATTTTCATATTGCAGGTACAAAGGTTTTTATGGGGACAATGGTTGTTAACGATTTTTCATTGCAGATTATAGGAGATTTCTCATACAGGTACTAAGTGGGTCATTCTGGAAACAGTCTCCCAATTTTCAAATCGGGGTGAGGCTGCGTACATCAGACTCCCTCAGTACCCCATTTGAGATGGGATTCATTGGGATTGTTGTTGTTTTTAGATCATTGATAACCAAAAAGAGGTTATTAGTAACTCAATTTCACTTATATAGTTAACTCACACAGAATCTGTTTTGTTCAATTTATCTGTTACACTTCTGTAAAGTTCATTTTTTTTTTCCAGTTAAGTTCAGTTCACTTAAGTTTCTTCCAGTTAAGTTTAGTTTTTTCCAGTTAAGTTCAATTTTTCCAATTAATTGTTTAGTTATATTTACACTATAATTCATTCCAGTTCAGTTAAGTTCAGTTATTTCCAGTTAAGTTCAGTTTTTTTTAGTTAAGCTCAATTTTTTCTCTAGTTAAACAAAACATAGCCACATTCACACTTCCTTCTCTTTCCGTTTTTCTCATCGTACGTATAATAATAAAAAAATACTAGTACAAAGTAAAGGTTTCTTACGTTTTTCGAATCTTTTCATGCAATAATTAAAAATGATTTTTAAGGAAACCTTAACCTGGCTAAGTTAAATCTTCATCAAAGTGATGCCACAACATCGAACAAGTATTCCACACTCCGATGTCGCAATGCACAAAACTAGTAGCCAAGTGTGGGGCACTTCAAAACCGACCCAAATGTTTTATAGAACTTGTAAAAAGGGTGAGAATTTTCTAAATTTTCTTTGTTTTGGAACTCTGCAATTTTGTGCTTTGTGTTTGTCTCTCACACTCTCCCTTTCTGTCTCAGTGTGCGCTCTACGTAGCTCACACTTCTCCCTCTTTTCTGCGGTAGTATAAAATGTCCTTGAACCACTTGTGATTTCATAAAATGCAAATCATATAGACTTTTCTTCAAGGCAAAGAAGTGGTTGAAGTTTAACATGAATCAGTTTGTTGTCAGAGTAACTACCATTTTGTGCATTGCTCTTCTACTATTGTTCTCTCATTGTGCTTATTCTCTACAACATGATGGTCAAGGTTCGTAGTTATTTCTGATTGTTTTCTTATTCATCGAACGTACGTACTCTTCTAGCTATTCCTTTGAAAATAAAGGAAACTCATAGAGCTATTTTGGTTTAAATTTGAACAGTTGATGATGCCCACCCTTCTCCCACATTCCTTCCAAGGAAGCTCAAAGTCGTGCAAGAGGTGAGCAGAAACCTCCTACAAAAATATCATTACACATACTTACCTACCCTATATCTTAAGTTTAGTAATGATTATCATGCAGCATGACATTTCAATATCATGGCATCTACATGTATTTTGAGATGTAATATTACATGGACTATCGTTTTATTATCGGTTTAAATTTTATTGTTAATTTAATTAGAAATGGCATATATTTATTGTCATTTTCTTTCACAATCCACGACCGTGACATTTATGTTTCTTCCTATCTCTCTAAAGCAGGCTACAGGGATAGAAGAAGCCAATGCATCAAATTTGAATGGCAAAGAAACAAAGAGAGGTGAGCAATTTTATTTCACCTTCCTTTACACATCTTCTTATCCATATGACATTTGCTTAACGCTCTTTTGAACACCTCAGAAAATGTATACACTCTCCATTAGCAAATACTATATACTTATCGACCTATATTTTGGGAGTAGTAATAAGTATCTAGATCTTCTAGATCACAATTGTGAGCGTGTGCTTGGCCAAAATTTCCAAATAAACTAATGTGGAATTAAAAGATGAAGTAGAGATTTATTAACTTTTGGCTAAATATGAAGCTTGTCACACAATTTTTTTAAAGTGACACAGATGTATTTGACCTAGATCAAAGATGACCTGGGTTATTTGGTAAAAAATGGTCAAATTGTGTTGATGATGAGTGATCTCATGCATTAAACCATGCTTGATTGAATAATTTGACGGAAACGTGTATACAGTAGTAGCCATATTCGTAAACTATTTGCATTTGCGTAGGTTTTTAAGAACTTTAACGATTGGTTCAAAATCCAATCCTAGCTACTAGGCACTAGCTAGTCAGCCATTCCTAAAAGGCCAAGACAATGTATAGACAAACCCAAATAATTTAAGTTCTCATTCGTTTCCTGAAGTATATATATTGCATGTAGGGTTTCTCGCCTACAAGAAGGCAAGCCATATAATATTCAAATGATCAAGTCTCCCCAAAAGGATGTTGGTTTACTTATATGTTCCACATTGTTTGTATGAGTAATTTACTACGAGTATCATATTGGAAAAAGGTTTTGCTCAGATAGTTCTCAGAAAACAATTCTCCAAAAAGCCAGTTACCTGCAAGGCGCAATCTAGCTGTCTAGCTAGCATTTTTAAGATCCTGCTAAATAAGTACGGAGTACGAACTAGAGATGCACCGATCATACACTTATTAATTAGTTTTTAAGTTTAAAATTGCATAATTAGTCACACTAATTTTTTTTGCATAGTTAGACCAACTTAGACCTCATATTTATGCATCCAACTTCTTCTCATCCAAATAAGTCAGCAAAGTGTCCATATCATGCTCTGATGTTCATGAACTTTCAGTTTAACTTAATGGCATTTTTTTTATTTGGTCCTCTATTTCAGGAGGGATGCAGCACAATGAAGTCAACGAGATGCAAATAAATGGGCAGGAAGGACGGGAAGATCCGACGGAGGTATTTACCATGGACTACAGGAGGGTTAAAAGACGTCGCCCCATACATAATAAGTCCCTACCTGTCGGTCCATGAGACAAGTTCAGTCTTTCAAGCTAGCTGTAACATTAGAAACCATTAGACCTAAAGTTTTTTATTTATAAACTAGGTCATAGATTTTGGGAGGGAGAACATTTTTGTAAGTAATTAGCAATATCGGGATCTTGTCCTCATAAAGCTAAGCTAGTTAGAGCAGACATTGTGGTAGCTTGCGTATATCGTATGTATTTGTTTAATTAAGTTCTAGTTGTCTAATAATGTAAGTACTGAGTAGGTTGTAGTAGTACTTAATTTTGGAACTGGTCGATGGAACTTGCAAAGGCTCCCAAAGATCAAGCATTTTAATCTAGTACCCTAACTTCTCTCGATCGATTGTACTCTGCATCTTTATTTTGTTCAAATAAAAGTAGAACGTTATTTTGTGGCTAAGGTTTATAATTCTTTCCTCTATCCAGAAATTCAAATTACTATCTGACTAGTTGTTGAACATACCTTTTAATTAGGCCTTGTTTGGGAGAAAGTATGAGCAGTTAGCGGTTATTAGTTGGTAGTTAGCAGTTAGAAGGTTTGACTAGTAGTTAGCAGTTAACAGGTCCGAGTTGTTTGGTAACAGTTAACAATTTTATAGTGTAAATTATTTAATAGTTAAAAAGCTGTTGTCAACAGCATTTTGTGAAGAGCATTTTGGACCCTCAAAAATACTCTTTACCAAACATGTCAAAGAGTATTTTTGACCGGTCAAAAATGTTGTTACAACTAAAAATATTAAACGCTAATGCTAAATGATCTCCTACCAAACAAGGCCTTACACTGATAAATGAGCTCTCCTATATATGTACACACGCGGTATCATAGGTCCAGATTAAAGTATTTCCCTTACACCCCCAAAAAACAATTGATCCTCTACACGGAAAATACTTGGTAGACCCTTCGGGTCAATGACCCACTATTTTTTTGTTTCTATATTTCTCTAAAAATTAATTAGTAGAACTAGTATTAGAGAGATAAGAGTAAGTAACCAATATCGGGTTTTTGACCTGGTGGGTCATGCTAGCAATTCCTACGTACTTACACTACCCTTTCCCATCCAATGAATCATAAATATATGTTTGTCATCATGTGATCATAAATTCATAAGTGCACAAGTATACAATTTCTTAAAATGAAAAGAGATTATATTATTAGGGCATGTTATCTACAACATCTAAAAACTTAAGTTCAGTTTAGTTTGGCTCATCTCGTTTTTTTAAATCGTAAGAAGTTATTATGACATCGATATCCATTTTTAATTCTTTGTAGATCATTAGAATGGTGTCACTAAATTTTCATAAAAGTATAATACTAATAGAATTTTAATAAATAATTGTGTGTCAAAACATTTTAAAAAAATCATTTAAATTAAATTAAGTAAAGTGGAGTTAAGTTCATTTTATCAGTTGAAAAGAACGGATCCTTAAATTTGTAAGTCAAGTGCTATTTGCAAATCGCAGCCATGCTTGGAGATCGAGATGCTCAAGAGAGGAAAAGGAAAAAGGAAATGGGTGAATCAATTCTTTTTTTTTTTGAGAACTGGGTGAATCAATTCTTGGTTTTGCAAACCTATAAAACAGTACGTACTGATCATCACGCAGTGGCCAAAACCGTACCGCTGTATCCTGTATCGATCTATGGCTGTACGAATGAAGAACTCAAGTGTTCTAACTCAAATGACTTGATCTCGTTTGATTTGGGAAAAGGCTAAAATAAAGTGAAATAATTGTACGTAGTTACTCTTACAAAAAATACTGAGCAAAAAAAATGTACAAAAAGTTGAATTGAAGTGAACTAAAATTTCAAATTAAGAACTATATATACTACGTACCAACTTGAAAGGTAATGGCTAGTGTTAATCATGTACATCGGGAGAAGTATAACTAATTAACTATGGGCTTGTGAACTTGAATTTGAGGTGGTGAGATATAATGTTGTTGAGTCCCGAATCTTTACCATTAGGCTGGTGTCAATTTTAGTTATACATATAACTTCCACTAAGGTGCAGTAGTACTAGCTATAAGTTATCACTTGTCAATTTATAATGTGCAAAACTTATGCAGTTGTGCTAGGTCTTCACTTCTTCGGTATACATGTTTAATGTTACCTCCTAAACATAAACCGACATTCTATATCCATTTCATCAAATAAAAATGTGTTTATATATGTTTTCATGGGTAATTCTGTGGTCTTTGAAACTTCTTCTACCCAATTTTCGGTCTAATTTTATTTAGTAGAGTCTAGTCGCGTTCAATTTAGCTTAACTTAATTTAGTTTTCAATTCTAAGATCTTCCTTTTAATTTACAGAGTAGTTAATTAGTTATTCATTAGTACTACAGCTCGAAAGAACGGACCTTGGTATAAACTTCGACGGACAACTATCGAAATATCGATCATTTGGCCACTTGGTATTATCTAGCTTGATGGCGGTTCCGTACGAAATTGTAAACAAGAATTCACCAAACAGCTTCGGGAACGTGATTTAATTTGTGGGATGGAACAAAAGGTGAATGTAACTCGGTATGTTCAAGACTCGTTGGGTATTCCAATCAAAGGGTACGGCACAATCACAACCACATTTAAAACATTTGATGGAACTAGCAATTTGAGAATGGAATATCTTGGATTTGAACGAAATATGGATACTAGTAGCTTAGTTAGGGATGATTATGAATTGAAACACCCGCTCGCACGGACCAACGTAAAACACATGCTCACCATCACATGTTGTCCATAGCATGCCAATTACGGAGTACATTCTGTGGCATACCAGTTGTCCTGCAGTTAGAAGTACGTTACAGCTTTAGTAATATCGTGTATGAACATCTAAGAATTATCGCGGTAGATAGTGCTCGCGAAAAACATGAGTAGGTAAAACGCTTAAACATGCAACTTTTCATCTAATGATTAAACATATAGGCTATGTCTTTTCAACTTCTAAAGTTCGGTGTGTTTTGCTCGATTGGTAAAATCTTAAAAGTGAACTGAACAAAACTAAAATATATTAACTGAACTGAAAAAAGCTGAACTATACTAATACTGACGAACAAAACACACAACCTAAATGTTAGTTGTTATTAAAAGTTCAATTAAGCTCAATTCAACTCATTTACTTTGATCATAAAATGTTTTTTTTATGATTCCAGTATCAATTTGTAATTCTTTTGTTATTATTAAAAAGGTTTCATTATGTACAACAACAACAACGAGTGTAAATTCCCATTCAATGGGGGTACTCGGGTCAGGATGTACGCAACCATACCCCTGTTTAAGAAAACAGAGAGGTTGTTTCCGAGATTGACCAATTGCTGCATTGATGTAATGACTTCCAACAACTTCACCAAAATAAGAAGTATTAGAAGGTTTTCATAGCCATTTTGCTATAGTCCATAATTACCTAAAACTGAAAGATGGAGATAATTCTTTCAACTTCATAGGCACTGGACCTAAAAAGGTTTCATTATGTAGTTCCATAAAATCAATATTGATACGCTATTAATAATTAATTGGCAAAATTGTTGAAAATAATCCCAAGTTGGGGCCATTATCCCAAAATAATCTCAAGTTAACATATTTCTCAGAATAATCCCAACTTTTCACCTGAGCGGATTAATGATGGCAAGAAAGTTGTTTTCAGGTGAAGGCTTGCTTATTTGGCTAAAGTACATACGCCTAATGTTGACTTAGCTATACAACACAACAACAACAATAATCGAGTGTAAATCCCCATTAAATGGGGGTACTCGGGTCATGATGTACGCAACCTTACCCCTGTTTAAGAAAACAGAGAGGTTGTTTCCGAGATTGACCAATTGCTGCATTGAAGTATTGACTTCCAACAATTGAAGTGTTGACTTGGCTATAGGTTAAATTAAATGAGACAAGGAAAAGAATGAAGAAAAGGTGAGTTGAGAGTTACATGGGTTTGATGTGCTCTCACTTAACTTAATCAAGAGCCCAAGTCAACATTAGGCGCATGTTCTTTAGTCAATTAAGCAAGCTTTCAACTGAAAATAGTTTTCTGGCCATCATTAATCTGCCCAAGTGAAAAATCGGGTAAGTTGGGATTATTCTAAGAAATATATTAACTTAGGATTATTTTGTGATAATTGCCCCAACTTGAGATTATTCCTAACAAATTTGCCTAATTAATTGTGTGTCAAAACAATTGAAGCATTCAGTTCAATTATTAAACTTTACAATGCAAGGTGAAAAGAACAATCCATATGCACGTACACTAAACGAAAGAGGAACATGATTAATCATTTTTTCAGTCCCTATTAGGCAAAATTAATGTTGATGTACTTATTAGTGTTTTGAGTAGATGTTAGTTAATTGATGTAGCTAACCTTCACTGTTGTAGCTTTTGTTAGCCGTTAGCTCTAGTATAAAAAATTTGATTGGTAACAAATACTCGATGTTTTGGTAACCAATAATTGTAAAAGTCTAAATAATCACATCCACTAACAACTACCTATAAAGCTATTTTATATAGCTTTTCTAAAACACTACCTCAAATGCTCAAAAGTTTACCACAACTCCCCAACGCTATTTTACTAAATACCTAAAAAGTAGTAGTGTTATAACGTACTACTCTCACCGATCTAAAATAAGGGTGTGTTTTGGTGGAATGAAAAGATCTGGATTGAAACTAAACTGAATAAACGGGTAATACTGAATTTAAAATGTTAAAGTATTAATAAAATATCGATAAAATAATATTTTATCGAATAAAACAAAATGTGCAAACCCGTTGGGTCTCATTCCACCCAATCGGTAACCGACCAGAAAATTACAAATTCGAAATGACCGAATCTAAGACCCGACCGACGTGATTGTCAGGTCTAATTGTACCCATTTAAAAGCGTTTTGGTCGATATATTCAAATAGTAATGGGTAAGCTTACTAAGCTGGGAGATACTACAATGGGTTAATTAACTATGGGTCTGTCATATTGCATCAGGATTCAGGATCACATGTGCATGAGGTCTTTTGTGTCGATATAATTTTCATATGGGCCTATGTTCTTGCATCAGGGACATCAATTGCCTAAACTTAACTAACCTCAACTTCAGCCTCCTTTAGAAGTTGTGGACAAGAGGCCCATTATGCTAGCTCGTACT
>ONZK01002797.1:105884-118670 GCA_900322385.1 Pharnaceum exiguum | reverse complement strand
TAGCTATAATTTTAGGAACGGGCCACACGGTAAATTATATTGTACACCACCATTGTTCTTAGTTGATAAGTTGATACACATTTCCTTTGTATTTAGGTAAGTGGATTTTTTGTTTATACATATAATTGTTTTTTCAGTTTGAGGCTAAGATGAAAGAAAACAACAATGGTGGTGTACCATGGTATACCATGTAACAATTCAGGCCACATTAGACAATAATTTATTTTTTTTAAGAATTATTTGTAAAAGTTTCGTTAAGATAATTGTTTTTTACCATAATCCATCAGTTGTGATTTGTGAACATTCAAACAGAAAACGTGCACCCATTATTTGTGTACAAAGGGAGTATAGACGTATAGTGAAAGAATCTCATAAGGTGAATGTAGCATCGTCACTTTTGGAACCTAAGTGCTATTTGCACCCATTTGCAATTCATTATATGCACCAATTACATTACTTTTCCCAAACTAACCCTCTTTTTTTTTTTTCTAAACTCGCCGTGCATACCCCCCTTCCCGTCTTTGCTTTCGTTGATTTTTTAGTAGTACTTCATAATTAAAACAGTTCTTCCCACAAGCCCAAAACTGAAATTTCATTCGTCACCAAACTTTCAAGATTTCAAGACGATGAAGAAAGACGCAAGACAAGGAGAGCAAAAAGTTATTAGCATATACAGAAAGATCTCGATTTAGTAAACTTGATGGTTGGGTTTTTTTTTCTACTACATCTTGATCAGTTCTTGACAAGAAAATCAAACCCTTAAAAGTGAGGCCTATATCACTCATCCTATTTCGTCATCCCACACCTTTCTACTTGAATCTTTTCCTTTCAAATTTTGTGTAATTAGAATGGTGACTAAACAAGTAAACATGTTACAGTATTACTGTATTAACTAAAGGGATTTTGGTTTTGGCTTACGTTGATGATTATAATGATGGACTACTCCCAGTATGTGTTGAGTTGAATAAGCTAAACTAGGGCAAAAATAACGTGATAAACTTAGATTTAGTTAGGATGGAGACTAAATGAAATAGGGAAAATCGAATAATAAAAAACTTGAAGACTGGGAAAAAAGCACGTCATATTTGATAAAGTGAAATCTTTTCACTAAGGGTAAATTTGAAAAAAATAAAATTATGGGTGCAAATAAGGTGGGTTTTTTTTTTTTTTTGCAAATGGGTGCAAATAGCGATTCCCTTTTGGAATGGCTCATCAGGACTTCATCAGTATGATTGAGGTTATTATTCCTATATACTAGGAAGGCAAAGTCTGTGTTGATTCCTCGGCAAATCTAGTGTCATGTTTGAATTTTGAAAGCCATATGTTTTGGCAAAGTTACTAATTTGTCTAAAAAGTAACCATAGTATAACAATGGGAGAGTTGACTTTTAACCATCACGCATTGCCGAAGAATTTATGGACTGATAGCAGAAATGTGCACCAATTTGCTAAGGTAAACAACAAGGCTTCCTTTTCGGGATTTCTCTCTAAATTATTTCCCAAAACCTGGGGATTGCAGACATGAGAATTAGAGGAACTTCTTTCTGATGGACCATGTACCATAAAGCCAAAACATTTGGTGATGAAGGCCTACATATCCGTCTATTCCCAATTGCCCATCTAGAGAAGCTAAATGTCCATTTCGTGCATTTCCCTTCAATGCAACCAGCTGCGTAATGTTAATTCATGAGTTTTTTTTGGTTGATAAAGTGATATATCCAATACCAAATGAACGATGTGAAGTTTTTTCCCGAGTTTCTATTCGTGCAGTGTACATTACTGGAAAAGTAACTGATAATAATGCATTTTAAGCTCTTGGTTATGTTTCTACAGGTTATCACTTGGATGCATAAACAAGCTCTTCTAACTGGTAAACAGTGACGGCTATGTATAGCCAGGAAAGCTCCTGTAACAATCATTGCATTGCAAAAATCTGTAAGTGTGAGCAAATGTAAAATTTCGTGGATCCTCTTAGTAGTTTGTGAGTGGAACCATTGCATTCTTCTGTATGTTAGTTCTATGCTTTTGATGATGTGTTGTCAAGCATTGACCGTAAATGTCTCCTGCCTCCCCTTACCAGTAACGGGAATAAAGAGAAATATAGGAACAATGAGAAAAACTTCATGAATCAAAAGATTACATCTGTGAAATGGAAAACAAAGGAAAGAGGCACAAACACACAGAAATATTACAAAGCAATCAATCACAAAAGAATTGAATTCATGATCTTTGATATTATAGACATGATTAAAAAATGACTTATGCCGTGGAGTCTTGACTGGAGCCATCATCAGAGTCTTTGACATCTTCAACCTTCTCAACAGCATCTTTTATGCTCCATCTTACATCTACATCCTCGTGACAACAACTGAAGCCTATGTTCAGAAGTTTTCTCATCTCATTCTGTGCATATTGGGTTTCTCCCATCTCCTTATCGAAAACATCAACTCCCTTTTCCTCTTCACTTGCTATTTCTTTAACCCAGGAGACTAGATTATCACCCTTCACGTTCCCCACAGCTAAAAAGTTTGTTGGAAATTTTCCCGTTAACACTTCTAGTATGAGAATGCCCAAGCTCCAAACGTCAGATTTTTTGGTAATACGATTAGTTTGAGAATATTCTGGTGACTTGTAGACCACCATAAGCTCAGGAGCGTATTCTGGGTTGATCAAGGGCTGGAGTGCGTAGTCCATGAGAAGAGGCTCATATGAATCATTTAGGAGTACATTTGATGATTTGAGATAACCATGGGGTACCGTCAAGCTTGGGAGTTCGCTATATAGGTAAGCCAATCCCCTTGCTACTCCTTTGATGATTTTTACCCTTGTTGGCCAATCTAGTCCCGGATCCTCCTGAGTACGGTTGCCTGTAAACATGACACCATATTATCATACTATGTTTGTTTTCTTCTCCTTTCTTAGAGGGTATAAACATTTTTTGTTTCTGCTGTCTCTTTTAATGACCTCTGTCTTTATGTCTGTTGGACTACTTGGTTGAGTGCTTCCTCTAAAGTTAAGCTTAGGTATTTACTTTTCCTCACCATGCTGCAGGATGACCCTTATGTGAAAGATGAGACTACGTTTTGTATTATACATAATTGTTTGAGTCTTTCTATGGTAAGATATCTTCTTTTTCCTATTTTTGCCAAATTTGGTTTATCCTTTACAGAAGCATAGTTTGACTATCAAAACTTGCTCTGCCAATTGTTCATTGATGGTATGAAAAATTGTCATCATGGTCAAAAAGAACCACTTACCATGGAGGTGACTGGCCAGGTTTCCGTTGTCAACAAAGTCAAAGATGAGAAGCTTTTCTTCCTTCCTATAGTAATAAGCAACTAAAGACAACACATTTGGATGCCTCAATTTACCCATCCTTCTAATATGCTCTTGAAAATCTTCTCTTCCTACTTTGCTCATCTGTCTAAACCTCTTCACGACCAACAACTGCCCCGCAAAAATCTCCACCTTGTAGGACGACACAAAATTCCCGCTTTCCAACACCTCTGCTGAGGCCGTTAGGAGGTCTGATAGATCAAATCTCTTCCTGTCATCTGAAACAAAGTCTAACTTACCAGTCTCTGGCCGCTTCTTTGTGGTGGGTGTAACCAACGTGCTTGGTTGCACATACGTCTCTTCAACAACATAACCCTCTTTAGATGCAACTGTTTCCTGACTGTCTATGCTCGCCTTTCGTCTCCTATGGAATGCTAATATGAGGACTATTATCAGTGCTAAAATAACTAGCGCAAGAAGCACTGCTAGCACGATTATTGTGGAATTACTTGACGACTTTTTCTTGGAGTTGGAGATTGTTGCATCACTGCCTGTTTCTTTCTCACTGGTGCAGGGTTCAAGAGGGGGCCCACATAGTGCCTTGTTGCCTGCAATTTATGTATTACTCAAAAGTATTGAAACTGCAAGAGAAAAATAAATGTATGGTAATTCAGGTATCTGCCATCCCGAGCCCTAGCTGTTGGTGCTTTGATACAAACATAGGTTAGAACTTAGCAAATTTATTTGGATGAGAGTAATTGTCGCTGGAGAATTGTGCACCAATATTATATATCCAAATTTGCATGCATTTTATAACATGATCATGACCTCGTTGATTGATGTTTTATATGTCCGAATTTTAACCAATTCGTGATATGGAGAAGGATTGACAGTCAGCATAGGGTCATTTGTTTACAAATAATTTAATTTTGCAGAATCTTTGCTGCCACTGTTCACTCTCTGTATGGTCAACCTTAATTATGCGTATGCAAAATTTTCTTGATCTCTTGGTGAAGGCTTCTATAAATGCCATTACATTCATCAATTGGTCACCCTTGTACCCTAAAATATAGTATGCCGCGATGTCATATACGATACCTTAACGGACCAAACTGGAGGGAGACCCATGTCCTTACCTGAAAATTCTTTTGGGTCCAGATCCTTCAGGCTTGCAGGAAGAGGACCGTCAAGTTGATTGTTGGCCAGGTTAACCACTGGCATTGGCTTTTGCTGGAAATCTGGAATGCTCCCTGTGAATTGATTACCATCAAGTCTTGCCTCCACAAGAATGGGCACTTTGGCAAGGGAGGATGGTATGTTGCCCGTGAAGGAATTGTTTGCTAAATACACCCTCCTAAGAGCATCCATCCCAGAAAAAGCATCATCTGGTATATCGCCTGAGAAATGATTTTGGGAAAGAAAAATCCCTCGTAATCTGTTAAGTTTTCTGAAATTTGGGAATGGCCCTTCGAACTTGTTCTGCATGAGGCTTATAGCCCTGAGCTCCGGAAGCTGAGAAAGATCATCCACATTGATGTTGCCTCCTAGCCCCATATTCTCTAGTTGCAGCCCCCATACCTTGCCATATTGACAATGGATTCCAATCCAGTTAGAGGTATTTTCCCTAGAACATGGTGGCATTGCAGGATTCCAATTTGGGATAGCCTGGTTATTGCTTAGGGATGACTTGAACTTCAGCAGGGCCTCAGTTTCCGTAAGAGCAGATGCTGGTTGCCCTGCATATAATGTAAAGAGGAGACAAAGGATGATCAAGAAGAGGTGACATAAGGATGGAGGGCGCACAAGCGGATGAGCTAATGCATGCGCGCCCATCAGCAGTGTTTATGATTTCGTAGTTTCTTGTTTTTTCTTTTTAAATTATTGATGATAAGATCTTTATTGTCAATAGATTGTCGTCTATCTGTGGATCCAAGGATTGAAATGGTCGTTTGGCTGATTATTTTTTTGATGGCTAATTTTTTGTTTCTTCTTTGTTCTTGTTTTTTTCTTTTAATCTACGTTGCTTCTGGGCTCTTCATTTCGGTTCCTCTTTCCAATCCTTCTATGAATTTATCTCAGCAATTGAGGATGTTGTGATTGCAGATTGGAAAGGGAAAATGGTACCACGAAAACCATGTCAAAAAGGAGAAATAAGAGGTTTCAGAGGGTTTTAGGATTGTGTGAGACGAAGATTGGGGTGGTGAGTCACCTGTTGGCTTTGCAAACTGCAAAATCTGCCTGATGAATTTTGGGTTGATGGGAAACGTCTGAATGATGACTTGTATGTTAATCCCGATAACACAGGCCAACCTTTGAATCTCAAATTTTGCATATTTTTGGTTTCTGAATCCTATATATAGCTATTTGCCAATAGTCATTTTGGATAGCTATTATGAAGGTAATCCACATCGCTTGTGGTCTCTTGGTTGTTCTTTTGAAATCTAGTAGTGCATCACTATCCTGAGTTCCTGACTGTTGGGGTTGCTTGAACTTGATTCTGAAGTAGGTTTCATAATCAGTTTAGCTCAGCTGTTTGTTCTATCACTTGGGATTCTATTCAGTTTGAACTTTCAATTCAACAGAATTAAGTAGTACTTCCTAAATAAAATGAAATTTTATGTACTTAATTGTATTCACTTTAAGAAAATCTATTCTGGAGAACGGCTCCTAACAGTGTCCACGACGGTCAGGTCTAAAGTTGCTTGCATCCTACATGAAAGTTGTTTTGCACTCTCTTTCCACTGCTCTTGCAAATAATTCTTGCCCTTAAAAGAATTTGCCCAAGCACCCTGCCTAAAGGCATATATACTTCAGTCTATACTTCAAATCACACGAAATTTTGTCTGCATTGTATTTTTATTGTGCCCTTAAATGATTGGGCATGTTCTTTAGAGTTGAACTTCATTAAACTGACTGAATTGAACTGAATTGAATTGAAAAAACTGATCTTTTTGTTTAATTGTTTTGAAACTCAAACATTTATCAAAACCTTATCAATCTTGTAGTTTATGAAACTACATTATGTGAATTTTACAATGATATACTAATAACTACAATTGAATATCGGGATCAAAACTTAAAACATTTGCAAGTTACAACCTGAAGTGCGAAATTATAAACTGAAGTTGGGGAGAACATGGCCATTGTGAGATTCATGAATTGTCATAATATGTTAACTACGAGGACTTAACTTTTAAAGTCTATGAATATCAAGTAGCCAAGTAGGCAAATTAGAGACAAGACACGTTCGTGAAACAGATATAGCTTGATAAATAACAGCATATAGTCATCTCTTTTATCTTTTCTGATAGAGGGAAAGCCAGGAGTACTTGCACGAATATGGCACTCAATTGGGCGAAAGACAACGTTTGTTCCGTAATCAATATCTTGCTCTTCGCGAGTACTCGCACATATATGTGCTCCGTGACAACGTTTTAAGAAAAAGTAACGAACTACGTACATTTGTGTTAAAAACCCAAAATCCTTGCATCACCTCGTGAGTTTTGTGACTACACATCATCATGGTTATAACTTATAAGCAGTTCAATATATCTTTTCAAGGAAGAAGTTACAAGCAGATTCCTCGTTGCATATGCATGTTGAAAGCACTAAAGCTATACATTTCCATATTTCCCAAGAAAAACGCCAAAGTAAAAAGGACAACGCAACCACCATTACACATTTACACCATTAGTATCCCGCATGGACGCAATTATGAAAAGAGGACAAGATCATAAAGTGGTCACCGGATTACAAATATTTTTATAACCTACAATAATTGTCGTCAATGATTTCTCAATTCTAACACTCGTTTTTAGTCACTTGATCTCATAGAAAAGTGTTAGATTATTCTATTAGGCACCGTGAATCTTCATTATCATTGACCAAGAGCTCCTCGTGACCCTCTCCTTCAAGGCCTCGAGGTTCACGTGGCACATAAGACAAACCGATCTGTAGTTGCACAACTTGTAATTGTTGATCTGTTTGCACCCACTTTCGATGAATTTTTGTTCAATTAAAATCGTGTGCCCCCCGATCCGTACAAAAGCTATAGTTAGAAACTTAGAATATTGGAATTGAGCTTCTTTTTTTGAATTCGTTACATAACGAATCAATTCAGGTTTTTAATTACATTTCCCGTAACTAGTTCTTGTCAATTCTATTTAACATTTTCATTTTCATTTATAATCTTTCAGACTCTTTTCTATAGGATCAATCAATATATCATACATACGTCTAATATTTTATAATTACAAGGTCTTAACTTTTACCACTAGAATCGAGCCCCTAACTTAACTTTTCACGTAAACAAACTCTCACTTTTCACCTTTGATTTGATGATTGATGATGATGAAATCCCACTTTAAAGAGAATGAAAAGCTTTGAAATTGATGAGGCGAAACTGTCACGTATGAAGGCAACAAATGGTTGTGAAATCAAAAGCTAATCAGTAACACATGTTGATGCCCGCGCGAGCTCCTCGAGGCTAAACTGAGCTATTTTGTTTTGTTTCTTCAAGTGGAGGGGACTTTTGGATCCACTCGCCTCCTTTAATTCGTTTTAGGTGCAAAAACTCACATATACAATACACCTATGACCTACCTAATACTAGTGCACTATTCAATTCCAATTATATTGGATTATTTGGAGTTCTATTAGTACTTGATTATACCCCCTCATAAGCTTGTTTATTTTAAAAGACTGCGTACATTATGTCTTTGTCTGCCTCTTTATTCACGTTTTTCCCGAGTCTTAGCCACCTATTTTCATGAAAAGCCAAAAGTGTTTTCTTTTTGCTTATTGTTGGTTTGAGACTAATTAAAACGTTCTAAACTTTACTCGTCTCAATTAAAATGTATCGAACTAAGTCTGGTTAAAATTACAATTAAGCTAAATTTACATGTAAAAAATACATAAGAAAACTAACTAAAATTGAATAAACCGTGCTAAATTGAACTAAAACACATAAACTAACAAAAGCCACGTATATTCTTTTTAGACGTCATTGTTTCAGATTTTTCTAGATGTTTTACTTCACAATTTACCCCACACATAAAAAGAAGATTAAAAATGAGTCAGAAAAAATAGACAAAGAAACAAAGCCATGCAAAAGTCCTATTTATATATGTGTGAAAAGATAAAATAATAAAATACACACACATCATTCACATATATTTTTCCATGTGGCACAATTGTGTTGATTTTCTTCCACCTAAACCTCCATGTACATGTACACTATAAGTTGTGGAGTAGCTCATTTGTAGCACCACCTCAAAAATCAAACTGATCAAAAGGGTTGTAAATGGAGCTTTTCTTCCTTTGTGGCTTAGCTCTCTTTGTGTGTGTCTCCCTTGCCACCTTCTACCTCTTCTACCAACAACAATGTAGCGGTGGCTACACCAATCTTCCCCATGGCAAGATGGGGTGGCCGATTGTAGGAGAGTCCTATGAGTTTCTCTCCACAGGGTGGAAGGGCTACCCTGAGAAGTTTATCTTTGACAGACTAAGCAAGTATGCTCCTAGCACGGTGTTTAAGACGTCCATATTTGGAGAAAAGGCAGCTATTATGTGTGGCACCGCTGGTAACAAGTTCTTGTATTCTAACGAGAATAAGTTGGTCCAAGCTTGGTGGCCTAGATCAGTTGATAAGATCTTCCCTTCATCAACTCAAACTAGCTCCAAAGAAGAGGCTAAGAAGATGAGGAAGCTCCTTCCTAACTTCTTCAAGCCCGAGGCCCTCCAAAGGTACGTGCTTAGCTTCTAGCTAGACTTGGAATTAATGGTTTGTCAGTTTATATATTAAATTAAACTGATGCTGGTTACGTTGGAGACTTGTGTCGACATTTCTCATTTCTGTTACTCGTGTTCTTGTGCGGTGCCACCTTAGTTTCTAGTGCTTGGATAATAAATGTACTGTCTAGGCGATTTTACTGCATTTTTTGTCAACATCTGCAAACTTTGTATTAGACATGGCAATATGGCACATTTATTTGATCATCAAGGGATGCTTTGATAACACTGAATGTAGGTGCTAGATTTCTTATAATCTCGATCAATATTTTTTAGATAGTATGGGTATCTAGGCTTTGCCAAACTAATCCCATAGACCTTGAAGTTAACGACTAGTAAAACCTCCAGTGGCCCTAAGGAGACTCTAACTTGGGAGTTCGATCTCAGAAGAGCTACCCACTCAGGGTTATAAACTCGATCAATATTGATTGTTACTTCTTTAGTTTTTTGATGTAATATTGGTACTTCTTTGACACCATGTTAAATATACGGGAGTAATTTTTAATTCAATTCACGAATTTGTAAAACAGGTATATCCCCCTCATGGATCACATAGCCAAGCGCCACTTTGTCGCTGGGTGGGAAGGGAAGGACGAGGTGAAAGTGTTTCCGCTAGCCAAGAACTACACCTTTTGGGTGGCGTGCCGCGTCTTCTTGAGCATAGAAGACCCCGACCATGTTGCAAAGTTCGCCGACCCTTTCAATGACATCGCTGCAGGGATCATATCGATCCCTATCGACCTCCCCGGCACGCAGTTTAACCGAGGAATCAAGGCCTCCAACATTGTAAGAAAGGAGCTCAGGGCCATCATCAAGCAAAGGAAGTTTGACTTGGCCGATGGTAAGGCTTCTCCTACACAGGACATTCTGTCACACATGTTGACAACCACAACCGAAGATGGAAAGTTCATGACTGAAGCTGATATTGCTGACAAGATCTTGGGATTACTTATTGGTGGCCATGACACTGCTAGCGCTTCTTGCACTTTCATTGCAAAGTACCTTGCCGAGTTACCTCATATATACGAGGGTGTCTACAACGGTACGTATGACAATACTTGTAGTCATGAATAATTACTGAACTGAAATTGAACTGAACATAATGCACATAATATTATAATTGATATTGAATTGAAGAAAACTGATGTATAACACTACATGTGAACAAAACATAGCATAGCTACTCGGTAACCACTAAAATGTACGAGTAATCAAATATGGAAATACACTGAATGCAACTTTATAAATTATGCGTGTGTGGCTTCTTTCATTTCTGCTAACGTTTACTTCTGTGCTATAGAAAATGAACTAGGTTCGTTACACTGAAACCAGGAGTGATTTGAGCTAAAAGTGTAAATGAATAATTACTGTTTTTTCAAGCAGAGTAGTTAGTGATTTTTTCTAGCTAATGAAATTCGTTCTTCAGTGATTTCTTTGAAAGATAAGAACTTGTTCAAATTGCGTTATGAATATTATTTCCATGATCGGATTTTATTAAAAAAAAAAACAGTAGCACTAGCAGTGATCAGCAGATGTAGACAAGAAGTTTATTAAACTACTCAAAAATTGTGGTGGTATACTGACTAGATTACTCAAAGATTGATGATAACCTGTACTGATATTGTTTGTCCTTATTATCACTATATATCGCGATCGGTGCACATTGATAACCATAAATTAAATAATCAAAGAGATACAGTCTAATACTGCCAACTGGATTTTGTGGAAAACAATGAGGAGATACTCAGATACTCCGTACTAGTGAACAGAAATTTCTTAGGTGCTTTAATTTGTGTGCAGAGATTATTTTTGGTAAAAGAAATTTAAGATGCAATTGCCAATTTGCCATTACTGTTTGTACTTATCGATTTGGCCAAAATCGTAACTGTACCTACAATTTACTCCATATGTTGTACTGTAGTATATGGTGCTGTTGTAAGCTTTTGATTACCTCATACGTGATATTGGTTCTACTTGTTTCATTGCTAATTAAGCTAGTATTAGATACATGTAAGAATAAGCTCAATTCCATTATTTAAAAAAAGTACTTAGGCTGTGTTTTAATTTGTTCGCCTGTACTATTATAAACACATAAATAGATTGATTCACATAGATGGGAATTGTTACTAACGGTAGATTGTGATTACAGAGCAAATGGAGATAGCAAAATCAAAGGCACCAGGGGAGCTTCTTAACTGGGATGATGTGAAAAACATGAAGTACTCTTGGAACGTGGCGTGTGAAGTGATGCGTTTGGCTCCTCCTCTCCAGGGAGGTTTTAGGGAAGCCCTTTCGGACTTTATGTATGATGGCTTCCAAATCCCCAAGGGCTGGAAGGTATGCACAGTGCACAACAACTATCATATCATAGCGTTACTAAATCGGTCTCGAATCAGGCTTTTTCTTTTAGTGGTACACTTATTACCATATCACTAAATCATTGATTTGTTCGATAATGCAGTTATACTGGAGTGCAAATTCAACACATAGGAGTCCAGATTGCTTCCCTGAACCCGAGAAGTTCGACCCGTCTAGGTTCGATGGCGCCGGGCCAGCTCCTTACACGTACGTACCCTTTGGTGGTGGTCCTAGGATGTGTCCAGGGAAAGAGTATGCAAGACTAGAGATATTGGTGTTCATGCACAACCTTGTCAAGAGGTTCAAGTGGGAGAAGCTTATCCCTGATGAAAAGATCATTGTTAACCCCATGCCCATTCCTGCCAAAAATCTCCCCATTCGCCTATATCCTCATCCTCCCGCTGCAGCTGCCTAAGTTTTTCTTTTAAATTAATCTATGTAGTTTTTTTTGTTTTTTGAGAGCCGATTTCTATAGTATTGTTCTTTAGATGTTCTCCTGTTGTATCGGTGTGACATCTTATTATTATTCCTAGAGAAAAAAAAGGAATAAAAGTTATACACATTGGGAGCTTGCATTTCCTCATCATTACTCGCATACATATTAAGGTGTACTAAAAGGGACTTTTCAAGAATAGTTTATACATTATTCTTCTTGTATCAAAACAGAATATTGCTTTTCAAAAATATTGGACTAAATTTGACCAAACCTAACGTGTATACGTGTTTAATGATCTCTATCAGTATATATATAAGGTAAGAGTCATTGTTTTTCTACAAGGGGGCTCGTAGCATCCTACATCCCAAGGTTTGGGAGCTGTAGCAAGTTGCACTCTCAAAGTTTATTTGTAACGCTATGCATTCCAATTTGTGTATTTGTTGCAAACTACACCCTTTTGTTAAACTACCCCAAACGCATCCTATAAAAATAATTGATATCCAACATTTAAAAAATATAAAATAATTTTACTTTTTTTTGAATGATTAGTGAAAATAAATAATTTTACTGGAATAATTATTTTGGGTAAAAAAATATGTTTTTTTTTTGTGAAACTAAGGGTATGTTTAGTTCATCACAGACAAACAAAATGAAACTGAACTAAATTAAGTTTGATGAAATGGTATTAGTTATAATTTCTACTATCATTGAATTTAGTTAGATTGGTTCAATTTAATTAAGTCTTATTTAGTCAGTGATACACAATTAAACACTATTACGTCAAGAAATAAGCATTTTTCTTTACCTCGATAAAAAAATTACAATAAAATTATTTATTTTAATTGAGCATTTGAAAAATAAAAAAGTAGAATTCATTTATATTTTTACATGTCAGGTATTTTTTATGGGGCGTGTTTGGAGTAATAT
>ONZK01002797.1:88614-105446 GCA_900322385.1 Pharnaceum exiguum | reverse complement strand
GAACAATTACTTCAATAAAATTATTTACTTCCACTAATCATTCAAAAATAAAAAGTAAAAATTCATTTACGTTTGTTAAACGCCAAATATCTATTATTTTTATAGGTTGCGTTTGGGATAGTTTAACAAAAGGGTGTAGTTTGCAACAAATACACAAATTGGGGTATATGGCGTTACAAATAAACTCTAAGGGTGCAATTTACTACAACCCCCAAACCTTAGGGTGTGGAATGCTACGAGCCCTCTACAAGGACTTTAAACGTACAAAGCTAAATTCATAAAGCCTGAACAAGTTCTTCCATCAAGTTCTCATAATAGGTTTCATTGTACCTTTAATTCTTATTCAGAAGCTTAGTTACGTAAACATAATAGTTCATCTTCTTCTTAATCTTAGCCTATGGGAATAGGTTAGGTGGCTTGATTTTTTGTTGGAAAAATACAAGTCGTGTGTTGCAATTAGGTAATTTGGGTGCACCCTAGTTGTAATTGTAGCGTTCTCTCGATTGAGGCGCGGTCATAGTGGATTAAGAGCCTTTTCACCCAAGGTTGAGTTTTCCTCTTTAAAGTTCTTGGTGTCATTCGTTTTGATAGTTTATTTGTTCATTCGTAAACGTTTTCAAAAAAATCCGCAGTTCTTAATTAAGACAGAACATAGCATTTTGTTCTTTGGCAACGCGCGCGGTAATAAGTTTATGAGTTGTAATTTCCAGAATACTTCTTCAGTTTAAAGATAACAAAGTAGTGTTCTAAGGCAACGCGCGAAAAACCTGGTTGTACTCAATTCACCCCCCTCTTGAGTACGTCATATTTACTTCAAAGAAATCTACAATTATCCTATTTTGGATTATTGGATTAAGAGGTTTTTTTAGGCCATTATATTAAGAGAGAGGCAAGGAGAAAGTAAAGAAGAGAGAGATAGAGAGGAGAGACAATCGCAAGAAGCCGAAAAAGGAGAGGATTCAAGCGCAATCTAATCTGATTCGCTTAGCCAACTATAGCCAATTTCGAGCTAACTAAGGATCAAGATGACTTTAATTAACCTTATTAGCTCGTACTTAACTCACTTTATACGACTCGAATTTAGGCGACTTTGACCAACTTCAACCGAAATATCTACCGAATTTTGACCGACTTTGATCGAATTTGACTAACTTATCATGGCTAAATCACGATGAATTGGACCGAATTATCCAATTTAGACCGACTTTCAGCACGCCGACTTTTACCGAATTAGATGGACTTTGACTGCTACGACTGACTTTTAGCGAGCTACCCACACTAGCTCAAATTCAGCTTGCTTTATCACGAATCGACTTTGACCGATTTTGACCCAAATTGAATCGAGCAATTTTGGTCAGCTTAATGACCAGTTCTAGTGTTATGTAACCAACATGTGTGGTCACATATGTATAATTGTCAGAGAGACAGAGATTTATTCATTAAGTTAGTTAAACAACCATAACGATCACTGATCACATGAACTGACAGCGGTCAGGTCATTGAAGAATGAAGATCCATGACGACTTATAACTTTTTTGACGGCAAAGAGGTCTACAGATACACATTCTTCTTTTACAAACACAAAGCACCTGTTTTGAGATCAAGACAGTGGATTGTTGCAATGTGTATTGAATTTTGACAACTTAACTGTTGCAATGTGTATTGAATTTCGACAACTTAACAACAGTCTGCAAGCCAAGGCAGGTTTAGTAAACTAATTTGATTGAGGACAATACTATGTAATAACAACTAATTTGATTGAGGACAATACTATATACATTATTACAGTGATATAATACATTATATTCTCATTATTGGGGTTTAAGACGAAAACAAAGAGCTCATTCAGTTTGAATTTAATTTCATTATTGAATTCTCTCTATGTTTCTTTTACATGTCTCCAACACCACTTTACCCAACAAATTTCCCTCAAGAAGATACTAACATAAACTAATGGACATAGCAAAACTTGATCAAGCCGAAGTTATGGAGGGTAGGGCAATGGAGGGTAGGGCAACACGCTTCCGGTACTCAGCAAGTGCCCATAGTGGGTAAATGTTCCTGTACATTGGGTAATGCAACATGCAATTCTTCATAAACACCCCCGTAATTTCCTGTTTTAACAACAAAAACATTACTATTAGTAACAACTTACTTAGACTAGTCTGCGTCGTCATTCACTAAGATAACACTTCAAGATTACACTTCAATATTTACCTGTTGGGGGAAGTCACCATTTTCGAGTTGCGAGTTGATCAAAAGTTTGGCAGCACGGTGTAGAGGAGTAGGGTCTCGTTCCGCCTAATGAGGTTAAACAATGAAACACATTAGCCAATGTTGAAATGATTGAACATTGATATTCTTTGTATTTGTCAATAAAATGGTGGGAAATTCAGCTAGGTATTAGAAAATAATTGTGACAGGAAATTACAAGGAGAGTAATTTAGTACCTGGCTAGCATACAATAACCCCATCAAGGCCCATGCAGTTTGGGTCAAATTAGATGCTCCATCTAGTGGGACAAACGTCTGTGAATAACAAGGTTATTGCATTAATTCAAGATTTATACAGTTTAGCCATGCTTTCAGAATCAAAAGGCTCATTTAAGTAAAAATAATGGACAAATAAATGAACAAATGGTATACCTTCTCAGGACATGAAAGGTAGCTTTCTCCCCAGCCACCATCTTCTTTCTGTGTGGTGAGCAAAAACTCAGTAGCCTTCCTAACAGCTGCACAATTATTGTAAGTCTTGCCAGCGGCTTGAAGCCCTCCTAGTGCGAACCATGTCCCGTATGTGAAACAAACGCCCCAGTTTCCGTACCATCCACCCATAGGATATTGAGTGTCCTCTAAAAATTGGGCGGCCTTATAGACAAAGTTGTCGATCTCTTTTGATCGGTGTCCTGGGTATAACTTCTTGAACAACACCAAAGCTTGGATGGCTGAACCGGTACACTCTACATACCTATTAGAATAGAGGCGGTGGAATTAGTGAAAGATAAACGAAAAAGTAAGAATGTTCGATTAATGACATAGTTAAGAGGAAAAATTACTTACTCATGCTCAATTACTATATCTGCAAAGAACTCCGTAGGGTTGAGAAGCTGCAGGAAAACATTTCGAGTTAGAATCTTATAAATAAAATTGAATCCTAAACTTGATATGGCTAACAAAATTAATGAGGGAGTTCCAATAAACCTACCTCCAAGTCGAACCAAGACAGTGGTTGTGCTGGCTCCCAAGCAGTTAGTCCACCATTTGGACTCTGCAGCGATTCAAAGGTTTAGTAAATATAGTGGAGAATATGAGTAAGACTAATGAAAGTTGCCAAGGAAAAGTTTGAATATGTACCTGCAGGGAAAGCAAGACATTCACAGAGTCGAAAAGCCGCTCAGGATCCATCTTTGGTCCAACATATTGCGCCGGCATTGTTGACAAGATAAGACAACACTTCACAACACAAAAGACAGATGTAAATCAGTGTACAGTTTTAAAAACAAGAGCAACAATTAGTACTTGATTATGGATTCTTTTTCTCAAGGCTGAGGTACCTTGAGGCCTTCAGCAGTGCAGTCAGACACCTGCCAACCATGATCTTGATCTGAGAAAGTCCAAGATCCCTTCGAGGTGTGGCGGTACATGGCCTTGAAGTCACCAGATGGATTGTCCTTTACCTGTATTCATATGGAACAGAGAGGTTTTAAGATCCTGGCAATCAGAACCTGGATTCAAAATAAACTACTTGCATTTTCTGGTTGTCACTTAGTAGAAGCGAAAGTACCAGTCCTGAGAATTTCAGGCGGTTTATAGGGTTTGCCTAGGAAGAAAGACTGTATACCTGAGACTCCTTTATGAAGTGGTGGCCTTTCTTGAGAGCAGGGCCGATTTCATCAAAACTGAAATCAGTAGAAAGTAGCGCTTGGACGGCAAAACCACAATCCCACTGTTGGCTCCCGAAGCTCTGCATTATTCAACAAATTATATCAGAACTCTAATCTTTTCCCCCCTTTTCCTAATGAGGTTGATCTTTTTCATATGTTTGTATACAATTTAGGTATAATACGCATTTTAATTAGCTCTAGTTACCTGCATTTTCAATCCATCCTCGGCTATCCATATATAATCTTGGACTCTAGAAAGATGCCTCTTGTAGTGAACCCCATCGGGGTCTTCCACCCAACAAGCCAACATACATAGTACCTGCAGAATTTATTTATTCACATCAGTATTGATACAAATGGTTTATCCATAACTTAACAGATTAACTTTGACCATTTCACTCCCTGCCAGTACACAAGGCATTACCTTTTCGACACATCCAATGGTTATATATCTGCTGTTCTCATCTTCATAATGAATGTGCCTCATTGTCACCTCCAAGGCCTTCTTTCTGATCAATTTGTTAAGCGGCCAACGAGTGAGGAAAGGCTCCGTGAACAGGTAACAAACATCCCAGAGCAAGTCTTGAACAAATGGGTGAGGGTAGTAGAGATCCTCCTGTTTCAAAACCATGTTAGTTTATGTATACCGGCAAGCACTTTAGCTGGTAGCCAATACTATTCGAAAACAGGAAGACAGAATGTTTTCTCACCGGTGCACAACAATGACGAACTTTTGTCCAGTTGATCGTCTCATAAGGTCGGTCGAAGAGCTCTTCCCTAAGGTCCTTAATTAGAGGTGTGATTGGACCAACAAATCTCTTCCCATACAAGTATGACATGGGCATATAAACCATTCTACAGTAGCACCACATTTTTGCTGCAGATCATACAAATGAATTTTTGAGTAAGATCAGTCCTAAATATCAACAATCTCGAACATCAGTCAAGGAAACCCAGGTCCACAATGGGAGAATAGTGACTACTATAGTCCAATTAATGTAGCTATGAAGATGTCGGTCTAGTGCTCAAGGAACTACTTGAATACCTGGATGCATTGGGAGGAAAGACGGAATGATCCAAAACTCTGGAGGCATTGGGTTGGTTCCTTGCCATTCGAATAGACCAAGAATCTGATACAGATTCATGTATATAAGCTTACATTGCATAGATTTTTAATCTATACCATATTACATATTGTAGTGTTGAGCATGACTTACAGACAGCCAAGTCTTCCCCCAGGAAGGGATGTGCGTGGCAGTACCATGGTCGAGGATCCACTTCCGAGCTCTAGGACAAGCATTGTCATCACCTTCATCAGGACCAACTCCAAGCATACGCAAGCAAATGTAGTTAAGAACTGTACAGAACATGATGCTGTGTCCTTCAATGTGCAAACCCCAACCTCCATCTTCATTCTGTTTCAACAAAGATAACAAGCTAAGAGCATGAGTTCGATGACCACGACATCAAAAAAAATTCAACTTAGTTTGGTCAATGTATCTCTCAATTTAAAAAAGGTTTGGTGAAAACCTGGTGATAGTAAATACTGCGTAGGATTTCTATACGGTGAGCTTCTGAGAAGATCACGTTAAGATGTCCTGTTATGTACAAGCAGAACACCTGTAGACGAAATAGATTTGTAAGATTTATACATTACAGTAAGAACGACTTAAAAACCCAAGAAATTTGACAATGAACGTAATGCAATCATTCAGTGACAAGGGTGCAAGTTTTAAGGGAACTGACCAAAGGAGGGAGGAAAAACTGAGGGCCAGCAATCTCAGCAGGCCAGTGGCCATCGTCGGCCTGGATAGCAGTGAAGAAGTCTGTGGCTCTCTTCAATGTTGTCGTCGCTGCTTCATAGGTGATCTCTTCATCATCACCCACCTTCACTTGTGGTATTGTTTGCTTAAAATTCTTCTCTCGTAAAAACTGCCAATTGAGTCAACTGATAAGCAATGGTTTATTCAATTATCAAACTAAACAGGTGCTAAAGAATAGTTCATTAACTCAATTTGCATGTTCTACTTCACGGTGTTACAATGTAGTTAGGGTTGTCTTTCTTTGTAGAATCTACGTCTTAAAGTGAAAATTTAGTTCTCTAAACACATTGTAAAATAGATTTAATACACTAATTAATCGGCAATGTTATGAACTTGTGATGTACTCGTAAATTGTTTATGTTATTCCTCAGATTACGGTCACTTGTTATTCATTATTTCCGTGCCAATATTCTTTGTAGGAAACCGGACAAACTATACACTATCTGGTTGATAAACCAGTGACTATCGCTCTCATGTTTGATAATTGAAACCATTTCCTGCATACACCATATCGTCTGCTACATGTGGCAGCTTGATAAGGATTTATGGGACCAAAATCAATTATCCTGACTCGACTTTACAATAAACCAAAGACAACCTCAATCACCCCGAAAATTATATGATAATAATAATTCAACCTAAATAGGTGTGCCACAAGTTTGTACGACAAACACAACGATATCAGTCCATGTTGACACGGGAACTTTAGTTGATGGTCATCAAATCAATCATTATCTGAAGTTTCTTCATTTCTTTCATTTCTGTACTACTATTTGTGATTAAATTTTTTACTATTTATAACAAAAAGAGTAAAGGGTCAACAGTGTCAATTATAATTGAGGAACTTTTAGACCACTTTAAGACTTAGTTCTCCAACTCCCACTTCGGCTAAATTAACTCATTTGAGTATATATTAAGTCCTTGCTATCGATAATAAGGCTGTGTTTTGTTTGTCGGTACTACTATAGTTCAGTTTATTTTTTTCAGTTCAGTTCAATTTCAATTCATATTTTCTCAGCCGACCAAAACACACCCTAAGTTCTGTGAATTCCCCTATTAGGCTATCATACATACATCAGCTTCATTCTGTATTTAGTAACGGCCTTTTGGCAGTCAATGAAGCTTTGATGTCGAAGTGAGTATTATTACGCCTAGGCGGCCTAGCCTAATGTCAATAATATGTCGTCATCAATTCACTCTGATCATAGAATCTTATGAGATGTGATCATCTAAAACAATTTAATACGTGAGTACGTTACACAAATCAGATATACGAGTTTTTCCAAACAAAGTAATTAAGTTGATCATCAAGGCCGTTGTTAAGAGGTGTCAGTGTGTCTAATTTTCAACTAAGAACCAAAAACATATGCTTATTTGTTTCTACTAGATGAGCCACGAGGTGCGCGAGGGCAAGGTTTTGTTTGATTGCTAATTATCGGGATAAGCAGACAACAATGAGAGTTGACAAGATTACAAAACGATCCCCACCTCCAATTATTTTATATTATGGGGCTAAACTGCTAAAGCAAGAGAGGTTAATATGGAAATTGGAAATGCTAGGATTGATACAGTGATACAGTAGTTTGGTACCGTCAATTTTGACCAATATAAACCTGCTGCCCATGTAGCACCACAAACATTCGTATAGTGCCACAACATCACAAGTTCAGAACACAAACAAAGGGCACCGCTTGGTGAGTTAAGAATTCATACTCCAATGTATTTTCTACTTTTAAGTACTTTATTTACGAACTATAAATTGCTCAAAAGCGAAATGTAACGAATTGCTCAGAAAAGGTGTCACGTACAATTACTCTTTAAGAGCATACTCCTACTCGTAAGTCCTAATAACCAACTAGGAGGAAAAAGGACTTGCATTTATTTGGATCTGTAAAACCTATAGCACTAATAATACGTAATTACTAAAAACCGATGAATACGTACAGCCTACAACTACCTTAAGCTTAGCTACCTTAACATTTACGGTAACCGTTGGAGTTTGTTAAACTGAGCCAGAACCAAGGCAACAACCCATTCCGATCTCAACTTTGTTCTATTTAGGGGGATTAAGGGTGTGTTTTGCTCGTATATAAGGTCGTAAACTGGTAAAATTTAACTAAACCAGAAAAAACTGAACTATTTCAGACGAACAAAACACAGCAACGAGCAAGATATGCATGTTAATTATTACTGCGTGAAACTGAAGGGTTCGCACGTTTATATTGGCTATCACATAATGTGATCGTCAACTATAACATCGACCCAAGTAATATAGATCAATGAAAATGCGGATAAGGAAGAGGATATATATGAACCTGAAGACGCCAAATGAGATCACCACAAGGCTTGGTTTTAAATCTGTTATTGTAGAAGTTACGCTGTGCATCTTCCACTTCTTTCCTTTCTTCTGGCGTGCCAGCATTGGGATCATACTCCCAAGTTTGGCGACCAACAAAGTTGTTGGTGCTAGACAAGTATGGGTCATTTGCACCTTCACCACACTTTAACCTCCACATATTTTCACACTTTTACTTTGATTTTAGTGTATCTCCTCCACTTAACAGTACGTGGAGCAAAGTTTCTGCACAGCCCAAATCAGCTACGTACTTTGAGCAAATTCAAGACAATGCACGTACGTAGCTAACTTTGATGCAAGTTTAGTTGCTTAAATTATATGATTATGTGTTTTTGAAGTTGACGAAGTTTTAAAGTTCTTGGACGAGTGGTCTGTTTATATATGGAGAAAACATACGAAAAACTACAGAAAGGAGGGTGTGTGATTGTATGGTACGGTGCGGGTAGGCTGGCTATATTTTTTTCATTTTTAGTGGTGCTGACAGTCTGTGTATTTAGCACAAGTTCCTCGCTGCCCTCGCGTACGTGTGGACACTTGAGACATGATGAAATTAAATGATATGGAGTGTAATTAATTAAGGAGCAATCCTACAAAGATCGATTGATCATGTACGATTTTGGTGAGAACTGTCGTATATGCGCTAGTTTCAAGAGACAGCTACGATTTTACTGCCAAGTTACCGGAAATTCTGTTGTCATTGGTAATTGTCTAATTGATTAATCACAAAAATTTGAGTGAACTCGTTTTATATATGAGATTGAGTACTAATGACATATCGCCTATACAATAATAAACCCTCGATTACATAATAATGGCCCTTTTATCCAGTCTCATGTATGAAATGGATTCACACAAATTTTTCTATTGATTAATTATGTAGACAAGGACGTATGCGTATATATGCACAGGTGTAAGAGTCATCACATACTCACATACATAACATGGTCAGTTATAAGGACAAACTTATCTCTAGAACTTTATTGAGTTTTTTTTTTTAATATACAACCAAAGTTATAGAGATAATCTTGTTGAAATTTGGCAAAGTTATATTATATGAATATCTCCATTTGCAACTTATATATTTAATACATATGCTTTATCATTTATTCCATTAACTTCTTTTGTATTCCCAAGTTTTATACATACCTATCAAAATTCTAAAACAAATATAATGTTTGTAATGTAGTGCATAGTTGTAGGGATAATATGGAAGTAGAAAAGCTTAATTTCAATGCAAGTACTTTTTCTACAGAAAAAAATGTGGAAGTGGAAATAGAATTCAAAGTGGGTTGTAAGCTGATATGACATACATAAAAATCTGTATATAGTTGTAAGTGAGTTGTATGGAAAAACTTAACTTACCCTAATGATCACTTAATATCCCATTAAAGACATAATAGTGTCTAAAGTATGGCTGCTACTATTGTTTTGTTTAGTTCAGATTTCGTTATAATTTTAAATGTTTTTTTTTCAATTCAGTTTAGTTCTGTTTCACTTCATGTCCTTACAGACGAACAAACACACACATTTATAGTTGTAAGAAGTATCAATTACATATGTAAACTGAAATTGAGGACTGAATTCTTTGAAATGAATGGATCAAAATGAACCACAGTGTTAGTACATTAATTTTGAGCGGAAATAATTGGCAATAGATATTGCATTTGAAAGAGCATGAATATTTCAGATCAAAATGAAACTAAACTAAATTGAATCGGAAAAATCTATGTTCTAACGCATGCAAGTAAATAATGAAATAAATAATAATCGATACATAGAATTAAAATGGTTCACCAATAGCATGTTAGCTATAACCGCTATCAGAAGATAGACCTAGTTTTATTAGATTTTCTGAGAGTGTACAAAATACATGTATATGGTTTATATAATAAAATCTATACAACAACAACAATCGAGTGTATCCCCATTAGATGGGGGTGCTCGGGGTCGGGATGTACGCAACCATACCCCTGTTTAAGAAAACAGAGAGATTGTTTCCGAGATTAACCCATTGTTGCATTGAAGTACTCACTTCCAACAATTTCACCAAAATAAGAAATGATGGAAAGTTTTCATATCCATTTTGCTATAGTTTATAATCACCTAAAGTTGAAAGATAAATAGAAGACTAGAAGGCATTAATCCTACAACCTAAAAAGCGTGGAAGGAATTTGAAGTATACCTAGAGTTTTCTATCAAACAAAAAGTATACCTAGATTTAAGAATTGACGTAAGAGTTTGGGGTTAGAAAAGTTATCATCGAACAGTATGTATACAGTCTGACGACTACAATCTACTCTGAAATTTATACTGTACTTCCGTAGTGAAATTCTTCCTGCAATTCTGCAACCATGTGCATCACAGATTCACAGGGTAATCCCTTATGCAGTTATGCAGTTATGCTGTCGGGAAATGGCGCACACAGATACACTAGCTACTCAAGGCTCTAGCATGAATCTTGAAGTAATTTGCATACAAAAGAAAAGTAAAACGGCGATAAATTGATAACAATTTATACGGAGTAATAATTTGTCACGTTGAGCAAGCTAGGCACTTTGTCTACGTGTATTTATTTTATTGCCGGATCGACGAGACACTTGAGCTTGACGGACCCACACGTTGCATCAATGCAATGACACTCGTTTCCCTCGCGCGCAAATCTTCACTTCACTTGGTCAACATTTGTTACTCTGTATTTCTAGCCGTGTAGGCAGATAGCAGTACGTAGTTACGTACGTGCTTCGGTAGAGTATCCAACCCCATACATATACAGATATACTGTACATAGTTAAGGAGAATCATTGTAATTATGCCCAGTGTCCTACATACGACGAAGCTCGATAGTATTATTTCTCTGAGATATATTGTTCCGATCCTGTTATATATCGAATCTTTGATGCACTGATGATTTAATTTGCCTGTGAAGTTAACGTATTCAATATTAACATATTCTATTCTGGATTTTCTGGCTGATCCGACCATCAGTTGATCGATCTTTACCAATACCAAACTGCCAAATTCCAAATGAGTCCTTTATTTATGGCACATGAATACATGTACATGATGATATCGAGAGAAAAGTACTGAGCTGTTACACTTGATTTTCAGATTATACGTATCCTATAAAGGCTGTAATATACTGTATCCTGGTCAGGCTGGGCGATCTAGATGTTGGATCGCGTATGAATGATTGAATTCCGAGAAAGGCCTAAATTCTCTTATTAGAATTTTCATTTTGTTTTGTGAATTCACCAAAGCTTCTTTACGTACTATGGCGGGGTTCATTCGACAGGGCACGTTCGACGACATTTAGGCTACGTTCTTTTCAACCTTTTAAAACTTATTCAAGTTGAATTAAGTTATTAGATTAAAGTTCAATTCAGTTTGACTCGTTTCTTTTGATTTTGAGAAGTTGTGATACTAATATTCATTCGTAATTAATGTGTGTTGAAACAATTCAATAAAAAGTTTAGTTTAGTTTGTTTTAATCTTCAGAAGGTGGAAAGAACATGCCTTTATTACTCAAGTTCTCTAGGTGAATAACCTACATGACAGTCGATGGAGATTATGGTTAAATATTTAATTACAAAAAAAAAGGAATCAAATTAGAAAAAATTAAATGAACTAGAGCAAAAGATATAGTAACATTGAAATGATTGTACATGTGATCAAGTGAGGAGATTGAACGAGGACATCAAGGACCTTTTGGGCATGCATTGCTTAGTTGTAAATTTGTAATGTCATTATGTTCTGGTCGTGGAGCAACTCGGGTTTTTTAATTACGTTTGTTTCCACCACCTTAATTTAATTAACCAAAATATAAAAAAATTGAAATGAAATTGAAATTAGGAGAGGTGTCTGGACAATGAGAGGGAGAAAAGGCAAAGATCGACTAGGGAACCAAAACAAACAAAAAAAACTCTCCAATATATCGCACATAATCCCACCAAAAAAAATGAAAAAAAGGTGTGAAAAATACTGACAACAAAAATGGTCATTTGTACACTACAAATTGGAGCTAAAGTCTTAAGTGATTAACAAAAATGAACACTTGCGTAACCATTATCTCGATAGCATCCAACTAAAACCTGCAATATCCTTAATCCTCCCAGTTGTTTATACTAAGACCGTTGTATTAACTGGATCAACGACTGCACCACCTCCGATATCGGCGGCCGGAACTCTGGCTCCGTCTGTCGTAGAAGGCACAAAACATGTTAAGACAGAAAGTTTACGTAGCATATGAAGTTATTAGTGACGTTCTATTTCCCTCAGTCGGTAACCAACTATCCTCATAACTAATTAGACACTAAAAATATGTTTTGCTTGGTTAATTGGACAGTTGGACCTTGGATCCCAAAGTAAAGAAATAGCATACACACCCCACGAAGAAAACTAAAGAAAAGAGGAAAGAATTTTCACTATAGCTTTGTGTTTTATAGTTCGAGATTATAGAGCTAGTTGATCAGTGGAGCTCGAAAGGTAATAAAAGTTTACCTGCACACATAGAGCTATTATGTCAGCAAACCGGGAAATTGACTTGGGTGGGTACAGTCCACGTAGTGCAGGATCGACCATTTTATCGAGAGCATCGATGTCATGGAGCTGTGGCGTAGCCCACTGAACAAGATGCTGCTCGGCTTTTGGCTTTGAACTGGAGAAGAACAAGAGGATGTTGATGAATTGATAATGATGAGCGAAAAACAGGAAAAGAACATGAGAAGAGGGTTTATACATCAGAGATTACTTACCTGTCGAAAGGCATCCGACCAGTCAACAACTCCAACATTACGGCTCCAAAGCTGTAAACATCGCTCTTATGTGTGTAACTTCCTTTGGCGCATTCTGGAGAGCTGTAGCCAGCTCCAAGGTTTTCACTTGCATCCTGAAAAAGTAGGTTTAAAAGCAGTTAATATAAGTTATTAAGTTGGAATGAAGAACATCACAATGGTGTTACTGCGAGAGTAATTTGTAGCAGCAGATTAATTGCAAGAACATATCTCAGGACAAATAAAAAGGATAATGGTTCTCCCCAACCACTGACAAGTCACAATTGACCTAAGTTTTCATAACTAAGCGAAAACATATACAACGGGCCCAATATATTCAGAAGGACCTGAGCAGACAAAGGCTTCTATTCTAAAAAATCAGAGTCAATAAAGCATTTCATGGAGAAAGGAAATCATCAATTATTTCTAACCTTGTAAAAGGTAGGCAAACCACAGTCACTGAGACGAGGATTCAACTCCGCATCAAGTAAAATGTTGGACGATTTAATACTTCTGTGAACCAATGGCGGAGAACAGCTCTCATGCAGGTACCTGTCAGGAAAGAGGTAAAACGCTCAAAGATGGATTTGACATACCTACTATACACTACTAGTCAAAATTCTGAAATAAATTAAAGCACGTGGTTTTATGGAGATAGAAACATGAACGACTTGTGCATATCATTTTAAAGCAACTGCCGTAAGTCATTACTGCATTTCAACAAGCCCATATGCCTATTCAAATTGCAACAATAAGCAACCACCGGAGTATGCGATTAAATAAGACCTAAGCATAACCATACAGAACCAAAGGTTCCAGATCTGCAAGCTTCTCATTAGGTCACAACTACTTTCAACTGTGGTACTAATTGCATGGTTAGTACTAATTGCATGGTTCTGGAAACAGTCTCCCGATTTCTCAAAAGAAATCGGGGTAAGGCTGCGTACATCAGGCTCCCTCAGTGCCCCATTTGAGATGGGAGCATACTGGGACTGTTGTTGTTGTTGTACTAATTGCATGGTTGACAAGGATGTATTTTCAGAGAAATTGAGTTTCTTCATAAATGAAGATTGTGCTCTGTTATATAATCTTTTTTTTTTTTGACCTGTTATATAATCAAAGTCACTTATTAGCAGTATGCCCAATTAATCTCATCCCCGAAGCTCTTTGAAGACCAAGCACGTAGAAATGTAGATGGCATGAATTTGTTAACTGAATGACAATGAGTACTTTCCGCAGCATGTGAAGGAAGTAACTTACTCAACGCCACGTGCAGTTCCTAGAGTGATTCTGACTCTAGTGTTCCATGTCAGGGGTTTACTGAACTCGTCAGATAAGTGTAGGAACTCGTGCAGTGAACCATTTCTAAAGTATTCATATACAAGCATATTGTGCCCCTGTTCTGAGCAGAACCCCACAAGCTCTGCAATATTAGGGTGGCAAAGTTTGGAAACATTTGCAACAACGTCTGATAATTTCTCAGATTGGTTGTCTTGAAAGAAAGAAGAGTTGATTTTCTTCACGGCCATTACCTGTCAACAAAAATCAGCGGGAATATAAGTGCACTGCTCCACCTCAGATCAACATTTGGTTTACTACTGAGAAGTCGACTGTTACTTCAATAGCCATGCAATTTCATTATAAAGCATATTGACTTCAAAGAAAAAGGAATTCACAAAACTCAAAAGCTATAGTAGCTCTAGCTCTTGCACACAATAAGTATACATCCAGCGCCTTAATGGACCGCGAAAAGGACTCTGTAAAACCTAATTCTCTCAACAGAATGGTGATCAAATTCCAAAGTCAAGAAGTTTTAAAATGAGAGTGGCATTCTAGAGGACATTTAAAAGATATGCATGAAACAAGTAAAGCAAGTAACCACTCTCAAATACCTTTCCATCACCATATTTAGCCTTATAAACACGCCCAATGGCTCCCTCCCCAAGTAATCGGCCTGGAGAGAAATTGTTAGTAGCACTCTGCAGATCGGCTAATCCATAAGGTTTGACTTCGAAGAATACCCTCCTTTGGGAGCTTGCATTGCTCAGAGCCCCGCTGTTTTTTAACGACTTGATCCTGGTTGACAGTGATGGCTTGAGGCTTATTGGGCCAGAAGTTTGTAAAGCCTTTACATCAACTGCGCATGATGAATCCATATTTTGTATGTCTGCCAAGGATTCAGCAAGAGGTGAGAGGATTGACGATTAAACAGGGTAAATGACAAGTCTATCAGCAGGAACTGAAAAGCTTATGAACTGACAGGTACACATACACCAACCAACCAACAGATAAACAGATAGACATCGAAAAAAATTGTAACTACTCAGAGAAATGATTGGAAGGTGATGACTTAATCAGAAGGTGTCAAAAAAAAAACTAATGATAGTGAAGGTGACCCACACTCGCACACAAAAACACACAGATGAGCACACAAATAAAACAAATATATATAAAAAGAACAAAGAAGACCAATGACACTCATTCTTCCTTCATCACTGAGCAGAGCAATAAAGATCACTTAGAAAACCATTTCAAAGGTATACAGAGTATATAGTTTGACAGTGTTGGTAAATGAAGTCCAGATTGATATCTTTCCATAAACAATATTACCAAACCAAAACCAGGATATTAAATCAGTTGCCTGCCTAAGAAGCGTTAGTTAACTCTAATACAGATAACTGAAAGATCAGTTGCTAAAGTTAGACACCATTGGAGAACTAAGTCCAGGTCAAGATGTTTTAGTACCAGATATAGACCATTCAAATGCACATATTCAAAATTACTGCTGACAGCTTTTATTTCATAGAAGTGGATCCTTCTTGACAATCAAACTAAATATACGGTACCAATGACGAGTGGACAGTGGATCCTTCTGCTCAAGGCGTTCAAGAGCTGAGTCAACGGAAAACAAATGAAAAATAAGACCCAACAAAAAAAGGGGTCAAACTTTATCCAGTGACATTGATTTTAATAGCTTTAGTTGCAAAATTTCTATTAATCCATCTTATAGAGTTACTTATATGACAGGGAACGGACCTTCCAAAAGCATTCATATTCAAAGATTGAAATCCACACTAGTGAGTGTAAAACTTGCATGCAGATGTCAGATCAGCAATCTTACTAGATAGATTTCTTTAATTACACACTTCAGCAAAAAAATCCATATTACCTTTAAATCCTTTGCCTGAACTAGCACCGAATTCCTTTGAATATCTACTGGAGCCAAACGATCTACGAGGGGCATGACTTTCTTGTTCATCAAGCAGACTAGAGGAAAAGGAAGACCGCTTTTTTGATATAACTGCAAGCACAATGGCAATAACCACCAAGATTCCCATAATAATCACAGCAATGACAGCTCCACTCAAACCGCCTTTCTTCCCATGGCTAGCACCGACAGAATTAGCTACAGTCATTCCAGCAGGAGCTGGCCCAGGAGACCAAGAATTTCCGTCCAACCTTCAAAATGGGCACTGATGTTATTAAGATAATCTCAGTAAAGGTTACATTTTCCCATTTAAAAAAGAAATGTAACTGTCCACTGTCCAGAGATTTCTTCCAAGCGGGAAAAGTAAAGAAACAAGTTGATACAACTATACAAGTCAAATATAGCAAATAATTTCAAGAGACTTACTCAAGGTCCTTTACTTTAGTCAATTCATTAGGAATCCACCCACTAAATTTGTTGTTTGCCAAATTGCTGCAAGCATCATGAGAAAATATATCTTATAAATTCTCCAAATTATTGGAATAAAGAAAATCTCAAACAAGAAATATCATACATTAGATTGCCGCCAAGCGTTCAAAATGATAAGTGAGAGAAATTATTCACTTATGCAGTACCTGACTGAACACATTACTACCACATTGAATCAAAGCATTCATGTTTTATTCACCATGCTATAGAAGTTATTTAACCATCATGGAATATAACTCCTAACCCCCCACCCAAACCAAGAAAAAAAGGGAAAAATAACCTCTCCCTTGTATATATATATATA
>ONZK01002797.1:68728-80827 GCA_900322385.1 Pharnaceum exiguum | reverse complement strand
ATATGGCTGGTATACAAAAATGGTGACACATTCATTTGAAAAAATACATGTTAATTTCAGCTAGCAAATCTCTAATTTTTCTCCACAAATGTATGGCAATCAAGAGTCAAAAAGGACTAGGGATGGTTTGTTAAGTAATATTCAACAACCAGCGAACTAATGAAGACAAAAATGACAAAAAGAAAAAAGCACAGTAAATAGAATGACCAAAAATATAAAAGAAAAACATAAGAAAACTCTAATTATCTTTTGTTATCATAACACAAATTGTTTCATTTACCTTTGAATAGCAGTAGTAGGTCTTATTGCTACCTTCCCAAACCTTCCAAGCTGATACATATTCTCTACGAGTCAACAGTGGAAACTTCTTTATGGTACGGCCAATCTCAACTCCAGATTTCTCATCAATTTGCAATTGGACATGATCAACCACGGTTTTATCCCACTCCTTCCTATACTCACAGTCCAGGTAGAAGTCTCGCAATGTCTCAGGGGAGCAGTCTTCAAACACTGTCACACTCACATATTTGAGAGGGCCATCCTAAATGTCATAGGTTATAACAATTAACATAATGATCCTTCATCAAAGCTTTAAATTCGAACTGCTCAAATAAGTATGCGAGCCAGAAAAACAGTAACAATTCCATAAAATTGAAGGGATTAACATAATGATACACCACTAAATAAGAAACCCCTTCATATGCCTTTTAGGATGCTAAAAAGAGACCACATCACCACTGCACTAAAATAAGTTCCTTGCTCCACATTTTGACATACCGAAACTCTAATATGAGACATGGAAAGAATGTATAGAACCAATCACATCTATTGCACGACTCATTCGATACTTTAGAAGGTACTGCTTACGCCACTTTATTGTCAAGCAAAGCCAACAGTTGACAAATGACAACCTTAATATGCTCAAACAAATAGAACCAAAGTAACATTTACACACTAGTGGTAATAAAACAAACTGCGCCAAGGTCTTCAAACAAGAGAATGCCAATTACTAAGATGACCACTCAATATATGCCTTTTATAACCAGTAACAAAACAAAATAAATTAACTATCACCTCAGGTTTACAGCATTTGGCTTTGTAGTATAGACGGCTCCTGCTTTTCTCAATGACATTTTCCCATTTCTCGGTATCACAAGATTTCTCATCCAGATTCTCAATCAAACTTTTCAGGTCATCATCTGATACAAAATTTGAGATTCTGCACATAAAGCGAGATACTTTGACATAAGAAGCAGAATCAGCATTCAAAGAGAAATTGATACAAGTACACAACAAGATGACTTAGAACAAAATTATTTTTATACAACAAAAGGTCTAATGTCAATATGTCATTCGAAGTATAGAGCAACTAAAGCAAACAACAGTAGTTGCAAAACAAAATTAGGAGAAAACCAGGGTAGCAGAAACAACGACCACATCATTGACACAGACCCGAAATCCCCACGAAGATATTAAAAAAAAAGTCCTTAAATTCACATCTTCATGTAAATGGCATCAAAAAGACTCTAATTCTCTTCATTTTTCTTTATCTTCTCATAAAAATGACATAGCTCACAATAAAATGAGTCTGCAAAGTAAACATAGACAAGCTAAAACATTCAATCCTCCAAACACTATTACAGAGAACATGGGTGTCCAGCTGACTATCCCATGGACCCTAAAGTTATCGACCAATAACCATGAGTAGACTCGGACTTCAGACCGCTGAGAGAACCAACCAACTACCTACTCGATTTTCAATTCTCCACAAAGCCTTACTCATCCTTCACAAACAATATACAACAACATATTTTTCCACTCTATTTCCTTTTCTGTATGAGTTATTTCACAAATACAAAAACAAGTGTAGCTCTCACCTAAATTTACAAGAACCAATAAGTCCTGATGGCAACAGAAATTAGTACTGCAGCTAATAATTGGTCTCATAAACCACAAATTAACACACACTTTGGTCAACAAAATTCAACCATCAACCAACTCAATTACTTTCCAAAACAATCAATCAATATCATTTTTTTTTTGAAGGGATCAATATCATTTAACACTACCAATAAACAAGCTTAAGAAAACTCCAAATTTAATTAACAAACACCACAAACTATAAACTCAATGAAACATCAAAAATATCTCTTCTAACCAATTTAATCACTACCCAATATAACCAACATCATACAATTACTATCAATAAAACAACCTTCTAAAAATAGACACAAAAATCCCAACAAAATCAAACAATAACCAACACTAACAAGTAACAACATACAATGAAAACAACAAAACACAATCATCAACCAATTTAATCACTACCCAACATCACAACATCAAAGAAGAAGGAAAAAAAACCATCAAAATGAACAAAACCAAAAAATAGGAAAAAACACCACAAAGAGCTCAAATTAAACAAATACAACAAAAACAAAAGATACCCAGATGGAGAAAAGGTGATTGATTGATTACCCAGGAGAGGGGAGAGAGTTGGGTGGAGAAACGCGAGAAAGATTGGATCTTTTTGTCTTCAGTAAAAACCCAGAAAGGTACACATAGAGTAACTTAAATAAGTGGCAAAAGAAGATGAGAGAGAGTGCAGTCAGTGCTGCATACCCTCCTCCTCTTCCTTTATTCTCCCTCCAAAACTCCACTGATGAAAATTTGATCAGTCTTTCCTCACTCATTTTAGTTTATTTATTTTCCTTTTTTGAGAGAGGAAGAAATTTAATCAAGTTTTTTTGTGGGATGACATTGGTTGAAGTTTGAGTTGAGGAGGAGAGAGAAAGGAGGGGAAGAAAAAGAAAAATGAGGAAATTGAGGATATATATACTCATGGAAGGAAAAATGAAAAAGCAAAAAAAAATTGAAGAACGAAGACTATAGTGAGGTGGACTGTGGTACACTCAGAATTTTTAGCACCACTTAATTATAGAAATTGAAGGGAAATTGATGTGGAGGGAGGATAACCCCTCTGGATAATAAAGTTCTTATTTTTCTTGTGTTTTGCTTCTTCTTTTTTCAAGCATTTTTGTACACCACTGATGATCAGAATGAGTGACCTAATCAAAGTTAATGATCCTTAAGAATAGAGTTGCACAAGTGTAAAGAGCACGCCTTTAAACCTTTAGATTTGGGAGCTCGATTCTTATCTTCTCAATGCATCCGGCTTCCTTTATAGTTTACATCCAAAAAAAAAGTTTGTTATTTATTTAGTTACGGTTTTTCTATTTTGTGCATAGCTGCACAGAATAATTGGAATCTTTCATTTATTATATTTTTATGGAAACTCTAAATCAGAATAATATATGGTCAAAATACCCCACACCCTTTATTACTTCCCGTATACCCCTCATCTCTCTCCTTCTCACCATTTTCCCAGATCTGAGAACACCAACACAGCCCACACTTCTTCGTCTTCTTCCTCACTGCCCTCATTTTCCCAGATCAGAGAACACAAAATCCAGATTCAGTATACTCGGAAGAAACCCGGCCAACCACCTAGTATTCTCACTGACCGCGACCGACACCTCTTATCAAACACAAAAAAAATCTCCTCGTCAACCCTCTTATCATTAGTACACCTTGGCAAAAAATGTCCTCGTCAACCCATTTTAGGGTTTAGGTTATAAATTTCCGGCGCCGACGGTAGGCGGCGACGGGAAATCATAACCTAAACCCTAAACCCCGCGTTTAACTTCATTAATTTTTGGGGTTCACTCTTCCCCTACAGGGTGTCTATTTAATTCGTCGGCGAAGCCGGCGAAAAACCCAGCGATCGTGGTGATTGAAGGAGGGGGTTATGATGTTACTGTGATGGGAGGGATATGTGACATAATAGAAGCAGTGGTATACTAGTATTGTTGGGTTATGTTATGGTGGTTGTGATGATGTGATGTGATATGTTGTGTCTGGTACGGTGTAAATAGGTGGATGAAGATTGAGGGCTGAAGACGAAGAGACGGTGACGGTGACTTTTACTGTGATGGAGGGTACTTGGGTAAAGAAAAATTCTAATATAATTGCTATTAATGACAAATATTTAATGTAGTGGAATCTTTTTCAACTTGTTCTGTCGATCCACCCGCTTTCTTTGGTCAAACCCTGCAAAATAGACAGCCCGATTTAGTTATTAATATCCACGTCTTATATATAAAACGGGTGTACACAATTTTTTACACGGGTAGAAAAATTTGTGTGAACTCATCAAGGGGTCATTAATCAACATTTTTTCTTTCATTAATATCGAGTCTAATTTATGAAACGGGTTAAAAGAGTTTTTTATATTCATACAACATAGGTCCAGGGCCTATTAAGTTGAAAGATTTATCTTATATCTTTAAACTTTAGATGATTATGAACTATAGCAAAATAGGTATGAAAACCTTCCAGCACTTCTTATTTTGGTGAAGTTGTTGGAAGTGAGTATTTCAATGCAACAATGGGTCAATCTCGGAAACAACCTTTCGTTTTCTTAAATAGGGGTATGGTTGCGTACATCCCGACCCCGAGCACCCCCATCTAATGGGAATACACTCGATTGTTGTTGTTGTTGTATATTCATACAACACCAATGGAGTTAAAATTATGTTACAGAGCAAATTATGCCAGCTAAAGTTACTGCCAAAGTAAATGGAAACTGAACAAGATGGTATTTTCATCTCTTCAATATGAGTTCTTAGTCTGAACTTTGAATGTTCTGTGTATGCAAGTATAAAATCCGATCTATATGGCGTGTCTTTGAGATGTGAAGGCATGTGCCCTAGCTACACCTTACAAGGAATACATTGCACAATTTTACATCAGTGTTCTGTTCAAGGATCACAACACCACTAGCAGAAGGCGTTGCTTGGTATAGACTTTCTAAATGCCTTTGCTACATATACACTTTCTAAATGCTATCAGCTTCAAAATGAATTCAGCTTGCAAGTCGGAGAAGTTCAATGACCTTTGAGTTACTTCGCCACAACACAGACATGCATCTATGTACTTGTGGATAAGTTCTTCATATTCGTGCAAAGAGGCTCGCTCAATCCACATGCAATTTCAGTAGATATTCAACAGCGATGCTGGAAGCACAGGCTTCGACGCTGGAGCTCAGGTCAACTCAGTCCCCTTATTCAGGTCTGATACATCATCACTCAAAGCGCGGCCTTTTGTTTCAAATGGGAAAAGTAGAACACATACTCCAGAAACAAATATGACAGCCTGAAACAGAAGAATGGCTGTAGTTTGATGACAATTATGAACTAGGCTCACTGCCACAAGAGGGCACAGCATTCCTCCAAATCTCCCCACTGAACTTGCGACTCCTACACCAGTTGTCCGAATAGCCGTCGGGTATATCTGACCATGGAACCAAATGAAGAGATTATATATATCAAACTAAGAGACAGAAGAAAATGATGCATATAGAAAAGAAGAAAATAATGCATATGGCAACAACACAAGCACTGTCTATCAGGATTTCATGATGAAAATGCCACAGATCCCATAAAAGAAGGATTGCTGAATGATGCAGTGACTCCAAGCTGAATGTTGCCCCTCCATAATGCAGAAAGGGGCTCTGACACCAATCATAATTCTTTAATTGGATTTGAACTTGAAAAATTTGATAATTTGGGAAACCACGAATTAAATCGCTCCTTTCCTCTCAAAACAGATGGTACAGTCTTAACTACTTTGTAGCTTGTAGTTTTATGTAGTTTAGGCTGATGATTAATTCTTCTTTCACCTAGTTACTCACTTCTTTGGTACACCACATTAATTCTCATTCCCATGTGGCCTATCTAGCTATCCCTAACTAAAAAGAAACTGGCATTTAGATGTCAGAAAACAATCCCGGTGGCACCCCAAATCACTCCATAGTTCCACCATGCATACAGATACTGATTCCTGCAATTTGTTCTCTGCATAAGGGTATTTGAGTACTGATGATCTAGCGGAGTCAGTCCTCCAAGTTAGCATAATGACGGGACATTAAACAACATCGAAAGAGAGCATCAGGAATCACATCATGCAAAAAGGGGTATGTATAATCATAAACGACATGGCCTGAATCTGTTTCTAATTCTCATGGGGAAATGCTTGGCTAGATTCCATGTTGACTATTGTGTCAATGAGCAATTTAGCACAGTACCTTGATACAGAAAATTAATCACATTGTTGAAATATTATATGAGGTCGTACTAACACCAATAAACTAACATTACCTAGATGAACCACTTAAAATGGAAACTAGAATTCACTCAGTGATTAGCATCATAATGAAACTAGTTTTTTTCTTTTCTTTGTAAACTATAGGTTGAATTATGATTAAGACTCCCAATTCTGCTGTAGACTATTGTAACAAATTCCTATAAATATTTTCAGCGACATGTCTCTTTATCTGGACAATTTTCAGTAGTCCTTATTCCAAAATTAAAGGCTCTCCACTTACCTCTGAGGCGTATATATAAATTATTGTGGATGTTGCAGTGACACAAATGCGGGCACAGAACAGGAATGGAGCTACGAAGTCCTCGGACTGATCTAAGGCCACTGGTACAAGGAAGAAACAGCACAGGAAACACATGGTCGCCATCGAACCCTTACGCCCTAGTTTATCCGCCATGGCTGCTGATAAGATCTTTCCAGGGAACTCTGGAACACATATCAAAGGCAGTGATATTAAGCTTTCTTCAAGAACTAATAGGTCCAATACTATACCTAAAGCTGAAGAAACACCGACGATGTAGATCCCAAATCTATACCTGCCAAACTAGTGATGAAAACATTTCTGTAACTCACAGCTGCTGTTTTCGTTGCCTGCAACTGACCTGGAGTGCACTCAGTCTTCCCACTGCTCAACTCGGTTGTCAGCAACACCAAACCATAATATGAAAACGCAAACCCAAAGAACACCACCCACAAAAGCAGAGTTGATGTCAGCAGTTTTGGCATTAGAAGCATAAATACTGAGACACTTTGCCGCTTATGACTGCCCGAGAGTCCATGAGTTCCACTGCTACCTTTAGTGGCTGAGAGCAATTGTGCATCTTCAGATGAAAGATTGGTGGCTTTCTCAACCTTGTAATCAGAAACAGATGTTTTGTTCATTTCTGCTATCCTATCCAAAACTTGCATTGCATCATTTGTTCTGCCTCTCATTAAGAGATATCTAGGTGACTCAGGTGTCCTGCTGTAGAATATGAGGAGAGATGAGGAAGGAATCGCAGAGAGAACAAGTAACCATCTCCAACCCAATGAAGGCATAACATTCTGCAGGCAAATTTTCTCGTCAGCTTCTCAAATTAAATCACAACAATGCGACAATGAGCCATTCAATTTCTAGCTTGAGCAGAATCAAATGTTAAGTCAAAAACCTCTGCAATATTTAAATATCTAGAGTGCAAGAATGGCGCTGGTAAATTAGCAGTCATGATGCAATGAAATAAATCAGCAAATCATAGATACCAAATCGTAGACAAAGGACTTCTTTTTAGATAGTTGATAATATGTCAGTACACAATCACACTCTAGCCTTAGACTGTGTGATGCTATAACAGTCACCGAACAGTAAATTGTCAAACGCGTTTTTATTTTGGACCAGATTGTCCCAAATGTCCATAGTCATAGGACGAAATAGTTGATAAGAGATTGTGGGTAACATCTCTTGCAGCCACTATCTAACCATCCATGGTCTTAAAAGTGGTTTCTAGTTCGAAAATGCAATCAACAGAACACGGAAAGGCCACCACCTCTGGCAACATAGCAGAATTAACTGTCTGCTTATGTAAACATCACAATTTCATCTTGTCAACAACAAACTTATGCCCTGCATCTTATATGTAACTCCACAAAATAAATCGTAAACCATAATCGAAAAATGGGTGGTTTCAGGAACTTACCCATGCTAGCAAAGCCTCCAACACTGTCCCGATAGACCAAAAAGCTGAAGAAATAGAAACCCAGGTACCTCTACTAGGAGCTGGTATGAACTCCAAGAACCAGGATAACAGTACATGTCCACCTCCCAAACCAATACCAACAAAGAAGCGGCAGATTATCAAAGTAGCATAGGTAGGAGCAAGAGCACTGCAAAACCCGGCTCCTGAAGTAATAATAGCTGGTATGAAAAATCCTTTCCTGGGTTGATACGTAGATCACAAGGTGGAGTTTACTTTATGAGACAGCCAACACATGTAATGAAACAAATGATAGAATCAACAGATGGAATGAAAAGACACGAAATGAAACAACAAAAGTTCATTTGTTACTTTTGAGTGTAACCTGATCCTATTCCCCACCCCCGACTGGGCATTCAACTTTTCAGTTCCGCTTTCTGTCATGAAAACCCCAGATCACCAAGTTCCAGAAATACGTATCTTCTATGCAAATACTTCTCGACATATAAATGAGAATTAAAAGGAAAAGAGTTTTTTCCTACAATATGGTACATATCACAACCGGCAGTCTATGCTCCAGGTGTTTAAGTTCTCAGCTAAACTTTGAGCAGTCACATGACAAAGAACAGGACGAGTCCTAAAACTTGTGCATTAATCTTGGTGATATATGAATGTCAGTATAAAGTAAATTCAAAAACTTGTTGATTAGAAAGAGACTGTGGACTAAAACATATGCACTGATGACAAAGGATCTACAGGATGGCTGTCCAATAGAGCATTTGGAGACGCATCAACATAAGGCATCTTTGAGTTAAAAAGTTGTAATTACACTCAAAAGACAGTTATAGCTTCTTAAAAAGTCACTTCAAAAGCTTCCAAGGAAAAAACTGTACAGAAAAACAGTTGGACCTTACCTCCGCCCATATCTATCTGAAATAACACCGCATGAGTATGCTCCAATAAGCATGCCAACAAATACTACGCTAGTCATCATACTCTCTTCGTTCGGAGTAAGACCCCACTCAGCACGAACAGCAGGTCCAATAAAAGAGAGAAGCATCATCTCCATTGCTTCTGATATGAAGCCCATTCCAGCATAAACAAGGAGAAGAAATTGATATTTCCCAAATCCAATGGCACTGAGTGCATCGTCAACTTTGTTCTTGTGGTCATCATTCCCCATCTACAGACAAGATATTACTTACAAGTTACAAGGATTACTTGGTAGGCATACAGCAGCATGACTGCTGAATACAAATGCAAATCTACCAAAAAACAAAAGAAAAATAGAAGTTTGCTGCATGTTCCACAACTCAAACTTTTGACAATGATTAAGAAGGTTTCAATACTGTTTTTTACTGCCCAACGAACGATCACGTTCAAACACAAGTATTATTTTACAGTACTCCATCAACTATCCTGATTCTGCTTCTGTTGCAACCAAAGAAGTTATTTGATAAAGACCCTCCTGAGCAATGAACTCTAAATACAACTTGAAAGATTCAAGATACAACCCTACAGTCACTTGAACAAATTATGTGATTCATCATGAATGCATGATTCTATCACGCCGTGCAGGCCAAATTGTGTAAATTTCAAGCTCCAAAATCCTCCATCAAATAAGAAACCTTTAATGGGTTGAACTTGGAAGCAAGTCAATGATGGTTTAGCCAATCACACAGTTGCCTATCATACTAATTGTCACATTACACAACTTGTCACTGCCTCTTTCTAATTATCAATCAAAATCTCCACTGTTCACAAACTCATGAAATCTTCTTTAACCAAACTCATTAAGATCAAACACATGAACAACCACAAGTCCACAATAAGTCAACAACTCAACAGCAGTGCAATCACACTCTCACACTATATACCATCATTAAACTTACAGCATTTACCAAAAGACCCAGTAACAAAATTTGCAAGAATAGACAATCAAAAGAACCAAACTACCAAGATAATCAAATCATTGTACAAAGTCAAAAAGTTTATCAGTGCACCTAGACAGTGTAGCTAGTCACACTTTATATTATCATAAAACTTGCAGCATTTTCTAAAAGACCCACAAAAATATAACTTCCAAATAGTATCAACAAACAATCAAAAGAACCAAAAAACTACCATGATCATTAAATCTTGAGTAAAATCATATAAAAGTCAAATCTTTTACCACAGCATACAACATCACAAACTAATATCTGACAGCATGAATGAATGATTGATAAATCTTTAGCTAATAAAACAATAAAAAGGACAGATTTTTAAAGGACAAACCTTGATTATGTTGATGATCAGATAAAAAAGATTGTATCTTTTTTGTAAATTGTGATCTGGGTATGTTAGAGGATGACAAAAAGTCAACAACAAGAGGGTTTAAAGTAGTTTGCTTGAAGAAACAACATCAAAGGAGTAGTGCACTCTCTCTCTGTCTCTGTTTCTCATCAAGCAACCATTGTTGTTGTTGTTTGCAAAGTGTGAAAGACTTTGACTTTGTCAATGTTTTTTGGTAGCAAAAGATGCAAATGGCGGATATACAGATTATTCAAATGTGTCACAGTTGGTGTGTAAGAGTTATATTGGTAGCTTGTAGGTGGCTACTGCCAAGGTTTTGACTGGTGGTATAAAGACAGTCTTACCCTTAATGATGTTTTGTGAAATTGGGTTTCTGCTGTCTTTGGGCTCTAGGGATAGTAAAGTGTGAGGTGGGTTAAGTAAGTATCACCCACATTTTTTTGGGGAGTTTCTACAGAATTTTATTAAGGCGTTTTTGACCATAATAATTTCTACCGGGGCCATTATTCGGGATAATCCCTACTTCGGAAATTGCCCCGAATAATCCCTACTTGGACCCTTGTTTCCCGCTGTAATCCAACGATTAATGGTGTTAAATTTTCCATTTGTACCGTTAAATAGTTTCCATTATATATTATATTGTGCACTTATTCCATTATATTGTACATGTTAGTTGTCAAAAGTATTAAATATAAGGTATAAAGCCTTTTTGTGATTAAAAAAAATACTATAAAATTGACATACGATTTTATAAAAATGATATTTTATTTTTTGATAGTACTGATAGTACGGGATTCATGGTATCAACGAAAATTATAAGGGAATACTTGGAAAATTAAATAAGGGACTGAGTGGATGGGTTCTTTCGAAAAGCAATTTTTTTAAAACTCAAGAAATAGTGTACAATATAATGTGTAATGGAAAAATCTTTAACGGTACAAACGGAAAACTTAACACGTTAATCGTCGGACTACTACTGGACACAAGGTTCCAAGTAGGGATTATTGGGGGTAATTTCCGAAGTAGGGATTATTCCCGGATAATGGCGGCCCCCCAAGTAGAGATTATCGTGGGCAAAAACCCCTTTTATTAATGCCCTAATTTTAGGGTGTCTTTTTTTGGTTAATACAGAATTCAAATCAGAAATTGGCATACATTAGCAGTAATTATATGAAGAAAAAAATTGTGAATCCGTTATTGTTTATACGATGGGTCATTCATTGTTTACTCTATTGGTCATTATTGACCGCCGATGGGTCATTAATACTCAGTCTTATGTATGAAACGGTTTCACACAGTTTTTTCTGATAATTATATTCACCCGCCACCCGGTGTAGGACGCGTTCGTCTTCCTTGTCTTTCCCTGTAACAAGTGAGAGAGAGTAAGCCGATACAACGAGCAAAATCTTAACAGTCCTTGACATGAGAAATAGAGAGAACTGGGCACTATGGCACTCTCTAGTCTGTAATGTCAAAGAGTGGTAGGGAGGGGTAAGAGTAGAGGTTACATATCAAGTTTGTATAGAGCGTCATTTCTTGATATAATGAATAAGGAGATAATGAATAAGCAATGACAGTGCAATGCTCATAATACCTTCAACATCCAACAAAACCACAAACACTGTACACCTTTAGTTCTTTGATGTACTACAAATAGAGCACTTAGGTTTATTATCAACCAAATTTAAAACTATTAATTTCATATGGTTCACTTTCATAATATGTAAAATTAATTAAGAGGTTCCAAGACGGTTTAATGAATACAACAAATACAAGAGAGACAAAATTTTGTTTACCTAGAATAAAGTAAATAAAATCTTATGCAATAGCCTAACATTTTGATTCTACGAAGTAAAGACACTCGATCAAGCAAAAGATACTTGATTGCTGAACAATGAACCTTGTAAGGGGT
>ONZK01002797.1:16025-60119 GCA_900322385.1 Pharnaceum exiguum | reverse complement strand
CGATTTTCTGTTTTGGGGTCATTTTTTGGAGGGGGGGTTTGTTTTGGACTTGGGGAAGTTTTTGGACGGGGAGGTAGGGGGTGGTCATTGGGCTGGACCCGTCTCACACTAACATTAGTGTGAGACGGGTGCACACAAATTTTTCTGTTTTTTTTATATGATGCGTTGGATAGCTTACAATTACGTTCTTGGCCGACAAAAGAGTAGTACACTACTATTTGCATACGGAAAAAAATACACTATAAACAAAAATAACTTAGTAACTTTAAGTAAAAAATGAATTTTAAAATAATATATTAAAAAATATATGCCTTGAAAATTTGTGATCGTGTTGCTCCATTTCATATGGTGTTGCTTTGGTTTGTTTCAAGCCGAATATGCATCATATTGGTGTATTTATGGACAAAATTGTTGGAATATTTTGGTGGCTTATGTCCCACATTGCTCATTTGTAGTGGTCTTGAGGTGTATATAAGTGAGTGGGTGCCCTCCACTCATTGTCAATTGGTTTTGAGTTGGATCCTCACAAGCTTATATCACCTCACCTTGGGCCCAAATTTAACAAAAAATATATTAAAATGGGATTAAAAATTGCACGGATTTTTGTCCAACTTGACCCAACAGGCCAACCCTGGGTCTAACACAATTAATCAAAAAAAAAATCAATTCAATCGGGTTCGGATCTAAATTTTCGGGTTTGAGACCTTAAGTCAAATTGGGTCATTTTTTGGCAAGTCTAGTTGCAATCATACATAATTTCATTCCAAAAAGAATGCTTTTAATCCAATAAGAAAAATATGATCAACAACTTGATTAGAAACCAACTTTACTCAATTCACTAACTTAAATCCACCTTATTTATCAATTAAGTGGAATTAGACTATTAGAATTTGTTGACTCTCTTGAACAATCGAGCTCCCTTTAATTTTGTTTGTTTGTGATATATTAGGGAATTTTACTAGCATACTTCATGCTCTCTGAAATCTCAAACTTGGCCTATGTCTTACACACTTCATCATTATTGATTTGGTTTAGATCAAGAAGTAAAATGATATCATATAGAGTTTTCAATTACATTTTATAGGGCCATACTTATATATATGTATTAACTTATGTAAAATTATAAATGAGTTATTGTATATAGTTTTGTTAATGATTCAAATAGCCATTATTCAATCTATATTTTAAAGGTAAGTAAGGAGTTTCAACAAATCCATTGTTAATTTCTCAGGGTATACACCTTCGGTGACTAATACCTCATCTCACTGTCAGCGCACTAAACGGTAGGAGTTTAACTAGTGAGTTTTTTCCATTCACAAGAGATGAGATTCGAACTTCCAACCACTTGTTTAAGGGACGAAGTGATGAACCACCGCGCCAACCCAACTCATTTTGGGGGGAGGGGGGGTAAGGGAAAGGGGAACTAGGTAAGAGTGATAAATTTTGAAACATAGACCTCAAAGTTTTAGGGTGGGTAGCCAACCACTAGCGACTAGGCTGTCCATTGCTTTCTAGAGAAGTGAGAAATTATCCTTCTCCTAAATGCTATTCGAGCTGGTACTCAATGTTGGATATAAGAATTTAGATCTTCTCCATTTGTGTTTTCTCCATTTGTCTTTTTCATTTGCTCTATGATACATAGGATAAAATAAAAGTTTCTTTTTAAAAAATTATTAAAAACCCTAGCCTTATTTTACACATAATCTCAATCGTAAAATGACAAATATAAGATGCAAATGATGAGGATGCAGACTCCCGATATAATGTGCCCATTTGTACTACAACAAAATATACTCCGTAGATACTATTTGCACCAACGAACAATGATGAGAATAGTCTTTGTCTGTCATCGTCGTTTTTGTCTGCCTTTGTATACAACAACCCGTAAATAGGCCAGATGGCTTAATTGGCACTGTTCGGACTTTACCACCTCAACCCGGTTTAGGGTAGTGGGCTGATATGACCTTGACATATGAGCCCCAGTCCTCACAATGGTCCAAAATTCCAAACTCTCCAATTTTTTCCATTTTTTTTGTTCTAATTTATTTTGTGGGGGACGCAGGGAATGGAAACCTGCCCAATTATTGGTGATTCCAAACAACATAGAACTATAGAAGTATAGAACTATGGAAGATGAGATAAGCAATAAGCCAATAACCTTACATCATTCTTAATCATGGGGTGAATTACCCACCAAGAATTTTAAGACTCTTAGGTCCCATGGTGAGTTGGTGACCTCACATTCCACCAATTATTATAGTATCAAGTAGCAATTCATGGCTTAGAAGACTTTGGCTAAACCCACTTGAGATAAACTATTTTTGTTCCCAAATAATGATGCAAAGAGTGAAATGTGGTACCATCCGTATGTGGAAACATTGGAATGGGCTTTAGGGTGGATAGTTAATGAATGGAATAGACTAAAGTAGTACAATTATTGAAGATTTTTATGGTCAACATTGTTTTTTAAAGACTCCCACAATTTTCAATTCAGTCATTCACAACTTCAGTTGAATACCCCGAATACAAATTTGATAAGGACTTTATAATTTAATTGAATTTAGCCAAGAAAAGAAAACACATTAAAAAATGGGAAAAACCTTTACATATTCAGGCAAACGTACTCAAACATAATCAGAACAAGATAAATATGAACAAAACTGATTACTTAACAATGCTTCTAACATCATACTTGGAACATAAATCAAAAACATTGTACTTGGAACAAATGAAGTCACAAGTCAAATTCTACTCAATTTCGAGTTAAATTGATTTGATCTTGATATTTTCAAGTAATGTTGTGTTTTGTTTGTCTTTAGTGGATTTTTTTTTAGTTCAGCCCTGATTTTTGCCAGTTTAGGATGTGATTTGGTCGGCTGAAATGATATGAACTGAAAAAACCTGAACTGAAAAAAACTAAAAACAATGAATTTAAAAAACTAAAAGATGTTGAACTGAACTGAAAAAAACTGAAGTGTAAAACTACATTATTACGGACGAACAAAATATAACCTTAGTTAAATTAAGTTTAGTTCAAGAGCAAATTAAGTAAGGAAAATAGCAAGCTTTTTCCACAAGATTAATTAAACTTTAAAGGGTGAGAAACACCTGACAAGAATTGCAACTAGCAAAAGCAGATAAGATAACAAATTAACATTACTACTGTACCGATTGGCCATTTTGAAATCGGGGTAAGGCTGCGTACATCAAGCTCCCTCAGTACCCTATTTGAGATGGGATTCACTGGGATTGTTGTTGTTGTACTGTACCGATTGGCCATTTTGACCATTGCCCATTGAGAAACCAGAAGCGCCAACGCAAGTTATTGTCCAAGAAAAGAGGGAAACAATCAATCATCATCTTAAACACTACAAACAATGATTAATTATTACTGCAACTAGCATAATAACCCCACATAACCAAATTGATAATAATACCACTTACTTATTATATGATGACTTGGACCCTCCAAATTTGTCCCATTCAACTTGGTAGTAAAATGTACCTTAGACCACCAAACAAACAAAGTTACTTGCCCCAGTTTAATTTGTTTGAGTTGAGTGTGTCAGTGAATGTATGTGTACTTCTCTCTCTCTCTACATTTTCCCTTCTGTCTGATGATATCATCTTATTACAGGCAGAGAATTAAACCCTTTTCCCCTGATCTGGAAATTTGCCACTTGGGTACCTTTGTTTTCACCAAAAGCTGCTGTTTTCCTTTCTGGGTTTCTTCAGGTATGCTTTAATTCTTTGTTCCCACTCCCACATTTTGCATTTATATATGTTTGTTGTTGGTTTTTTGTTGGGTTTTTACTGAAAAGTTCATTTCTTTACTTTGCTAGTGCTAACTCTTTGTAGGAAAGGTAGGTGAAAGTTCACATATTGGAGAGTAATTTGGTGGAAAATGTTGTACTGTTGATTGTTGCTAGTAACTAGCTGCTTTGTGCTTACCCTTTTGGTCATACTGTTAGTTAGTTTGAAAAGTTCATGTCTTTGTATTGAAATGCTAAATGTTGGGAGCATAGGGAGATTAATCTATGTGTATGAACATGAAAAATGATAACTTTTGTTGTTGTTTTATCAAAAAGATTTAATCTTTTTGAGAAATAAGATGCTAACCCCACTATGGCAACAAAAGTGATGAGGGAAATGTTGCTTCAAAGCACTATAGTCTATTAGTCCACATGGATATATTCTCTGGTTTCATGTTTTTGTTTTATTTTAATTCCTGCTTTGAGGTCATGTTGTTGGAGACTTAGAAACTTTTGTTTGTTGGAACTGCCAAACAAAGCAATTCTCTATGGTGGGTGGGAAGTTTTCATATTAATCTGAAACAAGCTTTGCTACAGGTTTGGGTTGAAGGCTTAAATATTGGTTATGTGATCTTCATTCTAGTTTAGATTGACTTCTCCCAAATCGAGTTCCTATTGTCTACCGTGATCTAGGAATTTCAATGCCTCGTTTCTTGCTTTCCTTTTGGAAGGGTATTGATCAGAAGAATGATTTCTTTTGTGGTTTTGAAGTTTATCTTCTTCAAACGCGCAATGTCATTATCTTCAATTTTTACATGAACATTACAGTAAGTCCATGAGGAGGCTTTGCTAGGCAGGGTGTAATATACTCCATAATTTATGCTTTAGTGTCTCACTTGAGAGTCCCTACTCAGGCCGGTGAGGATACGGATTTGAAGGTGAATTACATGTGACTGCAAATTATTCCTAAGAAGCTTCTTTTGGTCTTCGTTAAACATCTTCTGTTTTAAAGACTTTGAGAATCACTCTGATAATAGTGAGCCATTAGACATACTTGAAAATTCGGCAATCACCGATAATGACTCTTTTTTGCTGCATTGGCTGTCAAAACAGAAGCTTAGCAAATGATAACCTATTAATCATGAATTTATGGCTTTAATACTTCGGTGAAGCGATGTTCACACTGCCAAATGTGGTGTAATGATTATTCAACTCTCATAGGTCAGTGGTCACTGTCTCACTGATAGTTAACTGATAGTTTTCTGGTTGTGGGTATTGCAGGAGGGTTCGTAGAGCAACTAGAAGAGTTTTTACACGATAGGTTTCTCTTTGGCTCGATCAATGGTGAAGGATGAGGAATGGAATATAGCCTTCGGAACAATGCTTATTGAAAATCTCCTCATGATTGTTGTTCATAAATACGATCATGGAATCTTTATGTGTAACACAATCATGCTGGTGGTTTGATCCCAATCATCTACTGAGCATTTGACACAATTTTTCCAGGTCCTCTTCAAAGTCTCTTCATGTCAGTTCCTTATCCAATTGGCTACCAAATGTGTTGTTCCTAAGTTACCCTGCTCACCCAACCTTTGTCTATCTAGCCTGTCCACTCTGTGTCACGTACATTCTCAACCTTGTTTGTTCACTCAATGCGATTTAGTTCAGAATCTCAGCCATCTGTCTTGGTGCTTTTCTAGTGAAAGCTTGTCCTTTTCCTGAATTGCATCCAGTTAAATAGCTTGCAGAATTTGTAGCAGCCTGTATTCAACTATTTATTTGCCACAGTTGCTGAACTACATTTTGATTCATGAGTCACTCTGGAGCGTCTTTGGCAATGGGTGATTCTAGTAAAGGGGTTACTACTTTTTGTAGTACGCAGTCTCCTGTTCAACTTTCATGCATTGTACCTCACCAAGATGCAGTTTCATACAAATCTTCCTTCCCATCTACTTCAAAGTGGCCAGAAAGAATTAAGCCATTGAATTCATCTGGTTCTTCGTCGCTTGAAAAATATGTGCCAAGTATCAGTTTGCCGTCAAGTTCTCACAGTCTTAAGACTGTTCCATCTCGCTCTTCTATGTTCTGCACGGATTTGTATTTATCATCTTCATCAAGTTCAGAAGCCCGTACACAGCTTGGGAACCTTCCATTTCTTCCCTACCCCTCCATATCGCAATCTACACCTTCTATTCCTTCAACAACGGACCAGTGTATTTCAAATGACAAGTCAAACAATCTGTTTGAGAAGAAGCAGTCGGTGGATTCAATCAGAGACTTTCTGAGTTATCCTGGAAGCGCTTCTGATGGTGACTTTGATGACATGACATGTGAAAGTGACTCTTTCGGTCTATCCGACCAGTTGGAGCTACAGTTGCTATCTGATGAGCTTCATTTAGCTATGACTGACGGCGGAGAAAATCCTGGTATCGATGTAAGTATCTGGACATTTACTTACGTTCTTCATAAAGCAGTGTCATATTCATTTTTATGCTGAAGGATTTGGCGATCATTGTATGAATATCAATACAGTCCAAGTCAGTTTTAAAGTAAACTATATGTGAGCTCAGTTACAACTTTCCTTTTTCTTATATTCTTTGGTTCTTTGGTGGATGATTCAATTTTGACTATCTGTTCATTTGTTATTGGTTTGAATGAGAGTGTAGTTCGAGATAGGAGAGGATGAAGAAGAATGATCCAAGATAAGGATCTTGTTTAAGGGTTGTGGTGGCTCGTGTTAGAGTGTGTGGGCATTAGGGGTGTGTGCCTAACCAGGGTGTTTGCGGTGTGTGTGTGTGTGCGTGTGTGTGTGGTGCAAATCCCATAAATGTTACTGGGGCTAAGGTTATGATATTTTTTATAGCCTTCATCCCAAAACAGGATCGGGCGATCGGCCATCCGGGACCAAACCAGATGCTAAAGTAGACACCCACACACACAAACATAATAACTCACATAGTCACATACACACTACATACGAACACAAAAACGAACGCACACACTGCAAACATACACCTACAAGTACACTTAAGCACGCACCACAAACACACAGCAACACAAACACACACACACACACACATTCTGCACCCAAGTCTGACGAAGTTTTCCCATGCATTACAATGGGTTTATTAAAATTTTAAATTATTTATAATCTTTTGAGAGGGCTGAAGTTTTTGTTGATATATTATTTTTATTAAGCTATTATTTCCATTTTCAATGAGATAAATTTCTCTTAAGAATATTCTGTTTCGACATCAGTGACTAATTTCGTCAAATGTCATTTGCGTGTGATGAATTTCTGATGCTTAGCCGAAATAACTTGTTTTGTTTGTCTTTTAGGAAATCTATGAAGCATCTCCTGTGGTATCTAGTCCTGTTACGCCTATGGGGCAGAATTATCTTCAGTCCACTTCAACATCCATCAGTGTTCTGTCTGGTCGCAATGCTCCTGATAGTGCTGCTGCTCATAGACCAAGAATGAGGTGGACACCTGAACTCCATGAACGTTTTGTTGAAGCTGTGAGCAAACTTGATGGCCCTGAAAGTATGTCCCATTGGTATTCTTATTATATTTTGTAGATTTTTTCGGTCATTTGAATGGTTTCTTTTTTGAACAACATTTTTATGGACTCTTTTTTCAATGTGATATGTTTACTAGTAAATTATGTTTTTCTTTAAAACTGTTGCTGTAAAAAAATTCAGTTTAAATTAATTCCTATTCTGTAAAAAAGGTGGATGAAACATCTTTCTTCATTGTTAAATTGCAGAAGCAACTCCAAAAGGTGTGTTGAAGCTGATGAATGTTGAAGGTATAACCATATACCATGTCAAAAGCCACTTGCAGGTAAATGAACGTAGTCTTGTTTTTGAGCTGAACCTGTGGATTTTGTTCACTGCTTTTGTTGGCTTAGTGTCTTCTGTTACTGTTGTTTACAGAAATACCGCCATGCCAAATACATACCTGAGAGAAGGGAAGGTTAGCTAAATATTTTCATGATTGTCATTGTTGCTTCACAATGTTTATTAAACATGATTGGGTATATTGTGATGTTGGATGAAACATTTGCTCATGAGTCATGATATGTAATTGTAATTGTCATAGGTTCAATAGGTGATGTTGTTTAATCCTGAGACCCTAGAAGCATATAGTGGGGTATTGCATGAATAAAATCATCGAATCATCTTCTATAGTTTCTTCACAAAAAAATTCTCAGTAGGAGAATGATGTGCTAGATGCGCCCGTGATCTTCTCTTGTTTGTTATTGTTTTTTCTTTAATTGTCTCTTTTCATTTGTAGCTGAGAAGAAGGCGTCTAGTTCAGAAGAGAAAAAGACATCTTCAACCAGCAAGGATATTGATTTGTTGAAGAAAGGGTGAGAATCTTTCCCAAGGCTTTGGTAGCAAGCTAGCAACTGTTTCAAGTGTTGTGTATTTTCAGAAAGATCTTGAATGCTTTTTTTGTTTCTGCTATCATAGGAGTATTACTGAAGCTCTTCGGATTCAGATGGAAGTGCAAAGACAGTTGCATGAACAACTTGAGGTATACTTCATTTCTATTTGATTGGCTTGTTGATGTCTCGAGTCTTGACTACATACGTTAACTGGAGCAATGGAACCCAAGTAGATTAGCCTTCCATGCCTCTCCACTATTGTTATTTTCACATCTTTTATGTTTGACATTTAGAGTTTGTTGTCCACAGGTGCAAAGAAAACTCCAGCTCCGCATCGAAGAACATGCACGCTACTTGCAGAAGATCTTAGAGGAACAACAAAAGGCTGGCATTGGATGGGGGACATCCTCACAGTCCTTGTCATCAGTGACCAATGAAAAGGCAGACTCTAAGCAGACATCACCACCCCTGGCTCCTGACTCTCCTCCTATGCCTTCAGAATCTAAAAGTGATTCCTCATCTCCGATGCCACCAAGACACAGAGCTAATGAGCAGCATGAAGACCTCGACGATCAACCATCCCCGAAAAGAGCTCGTCCGACAGCCACGAATGAATCTACCTCGACCTGATGAGACTATAGATACTTCCGCTAGTTTCGTATGATGTATTTCCTGTTTCAAAATTGTATGTATTTCCTGTAAATACAGTCCATAGTATGTGCCGGATAGTTGTCGAAAAATGCTTAGTTGCATTCTTGTACCTTGTTTTTCCAGTAGTAATAAACTGGCATTTTTAAGGGTCAGCTATTTGTTTTTACTACATTTTCTCCGGTCCAAAGCTTTTTTTTTTTAACTTTCTTGTTGGGTGTTTGATTATTGTTTTAGTGTAAAGGTACTGAGGTGTGCTGACTCTACCACTTGAACAACTCTTGTTATGAGAAGCCTTTTGCGTACTTGGCTACTTGCTTTTGTGTGGTCTTTCTCCAAATTCTTTACGACTCTAATATTAATGAGTTCATTGTTTACCACCATGTGATTGCTCGTTTTGTATCGTGGACCTTGTGGTCCTATCTTTCACAAGAAAGCTAAATGTTGATGTTTACGTGATACATCACTCAGAAGTCAAAACAATTAACGACAAAGTAAAACCTGCAGATTGAAAACACGCAATAAGCTAGGGAATTGTTGTTCAACACGAATGGATTCATACATAGGAGTACAAGACTTATCCAAAAAGGTTAGAAGGGTCTCAATTACTCAAAAAAAGTCAATATGGATGGAAAAAGTAATTAATTCATATTTTACAGAATAGGCATTGATGATCAATTTCTCTGCGTACTTTTTATTCAATATACTAGTCTCCAATTGCCATCAGTTTTCGTAACACTCTTATCTGATGAATATCAGCATTGTGCACTTCGAATTTCCATTGACTATCACAAACATTTGCCGAAATCATAAAGTTTGTTCAAAATTTGGCAGAGATACAAGATGATTTCGTTGTCTAATAAATATTGAACACCTACTATATGCGCATAATGAATTATATGAACGCGTTGAATTTTGTACCAACTACTCTCAATATTGTTTGTTTTTGATGCCAATTACTATGTTGGTTTTAGAGTTAAGTTGGTACAATGTGAATAAGGTGATTGTAAGTAGTCTACATGTTTCCTTCATTTTTTCCGATTTAAAATTCACAATATTGTTAACATTAACATAATGAATTTATTTCAACCTAACCGGAATCACTCAATAGTATATGAACTCATTGACTTCACGTGTTTAAAATACTACTCGATGTCCTGTGTTTAATCCTTACCATATGCAAAACTCTAACAATAACCCCAAGTGCGAATTGAAAACCTAATAACTAGGTGTCGTGGAGCTCTTACATTCTTAGTCCACACTACAAGTCTACAAGATAAAAAAAAAGAGTACCAATATATATCATTTACATGGTCTCAACTCTCAATCTTTACCACTAGGCCAATACCTCAACCACGTTTCAATTCACAACTTTTATGAAGCTGTTGGACATGATTCCCATTTGTGTATACATCTCATTATTTACTAATGATGCTAGAAGAATCCTATATGCTAAACATTTTTTTAGGGGATAACACTAGTTAATAATTGAAACTTTGCTTGCTTACCAAAAAAAACACATTGGAATTTCCTTTTCTAGTAACCAATTAAAAAATTTAAACTGACATTCTTATATCTACTTAGCTACACTACAACTTTTAGTTGCTTAACTAGAATATGGTAAGCTACTTAACTAGTTCACCTTTCTAAACATAGAACAAATCCAATCAATCAAAAACCTAACATCATCACATATTCAAATGACTGAATGAGGTGGTGGCAGACCATGACACCCTTTTTCTAGTTTTGGTAAAACACCAGTTGAAAAACAACAACAAACCAAAAGGCAGTAATTTGAACTTTTTTAATTTTATTTTCTTTTTAGCTCTATGTGTTTGTTGGAAAACTGAAAATGACCACTAACTGTACCCTTCCATATTCATCTCATTTAATGCTATAACTATTTGTTCACATGACCTTCAAAAACATAACATACTGTTAGTACATTACTCTACTGACCACTCACCTTCACCTCCCTGCATTTTCTTCTGCATGCTAGACATTATTTTTGCTCATTGTTTGTGTTTTTGTTACACCCCTTTTCAGTAAAGATTGAATTCTTTTAGTATACAAAGTTTATATCTTATGGTTTTCATTTCTTTTTATCTTTTTCTTGGTGGGTGTTGAGTGTGCAATACAAACATCAAACTAAGTGCATTTTTGGAGGTTTATTGTCCAAATTAACACACATTTCTAAAAAAAGATTGAAACTTTTTAAAAACCCAGAATTTTTTTTCATGAATTATCACACATATGGCTGACCCAAGTCCTCTGCTGCTGTCTTCTTCTGGTCAATCATTGTAAGTACTCCTCTCTCTCTCCTTTATCTTTCTTTTAAGTTTTTGCCATTTGGGTTTGTTGCAAATTGTTTGTTTGAACTGTCATTTTCCCTCCTTTGCATCTAAATATGATGTGGGTATTGGTTAATTTGGTTGAACTTTCATAAAGATTAGAACTTCATGGAGAAAATCTCAACTAACCCACTTTTTTAGTATAAAGTTCTGACCTTTTAACATATTTGTTGACATGACACTGTTTTTCTTTTTTGTATTGTAGAGATGATGCTGTTGTTGGTGGTAATTGTTCAGTTACTAAAATGAGTGACACTGATAGGCAAAGCAGGTCCTTGAGGGTGAGCCTTTTATATCATACCCTCCATAATTTATTTATGTATTTTAATGGATAGGATTAATTGCACTCTGAATTTGAGGTGGTTACTGCTGGTTTCGAGGGGGTAGTTGTTTAGAATTAGCCATTGTATATTTTTTTTGTTGAACATTTAGGTTGTGTTTTGTTCGTCTTTAGTGTTAAAAGTTCAGTTTTTTGGTTCAGTTTAAGTTCAGGTCCTTATAGCGAATAAAACACACACTTAGTATCTGTAGTTTGGATGTCAACTTGTCACAGAAGTTTAGGCTAACATAAAACATTGTTTTAAATGAAAATTGTGATTCTTAGGTCATACTTTCGGTTGTCGGAAGTAACCTTATTGTTTAACAGACATGAATTTGATGGAAAACACATTTCTGGTTTGCCTGCATATTGATTATTCTGTGTTGGTTTGTGTACTATTCTGTGCAGCACACATGTGTGTTGGCTGTTAGAATAAGAGAAATGTTTCTGATGCATGTTTTAGTTTCTTTGGTGTCTGTTGTTTGCATGAGGGAGGGCTTGCTGTGCACATCTCTTAATTGCCTCATTAAATTAGTGGTTGGCATAGGCTTATAGTCCCAACATTTTAATGCATACTGGCCCTGGTTTGTTGATGTTGTCCTCTATTTGTAGCTTCTTTTCGATCTATGTTTTGCTAGTAGGGGCATAGGGGGTTGTATGTGGGGTTAAAACTTTGTTCAGACTGGTTCTATTTCCTTCTATTCTCATCACTATGATAAGTATTCTCTATCTTTGTTCTTGCATACAAGTGCATGTATAAAGAATGACCCGTCTTTCACTTCAGGGGAGCAGTATCTTTCGAGGCAGAAAGTCGAGACTCGATCACAGACGAGATGATGCTTGTGCATACAAATTTCAGCTTGAGAAAGATGTAAGCAGCTTGAAAGACTTATACACTGACATTTAGCTTTAACCTGAGTTTGGTTTGACCAACTTTCTTTGGTTATGATTGCCTTGTCCTAACTTTTCTTTTCTACTGTTTGAAGTGTTGATCAGTGGTGAACTTCACAGGGTCATTTTTCAGGCTGTCTGATGTTTTTTTGTCATAAAGTAATCATTGTATCTATCAAAAAAACTTGAAAATTCCGTTCATTCATTACAGTTGAACATCGTGTTACACCTCTTGTAATAATTGCTTCTTTATCATGGATTGTGAAACCTTCAATCTTTCCGTGTTTTTCTCAAAGTTGTGATAAGGGTGATACTTCACTTTCTTTTTGTTAGCTTTTTATTTGGAATTTTTTTCCACCTCCTTTCAATATTCTTAGTTCTTTGTAGTTCGTGGAGACTTTCACTTTATCCCTACTGGTCCAAGGAGCTTAGGCCAGTCATTGCCCCTTCATCTACATCTCTATGCCCCCCTTCATTTGTTGGTTCAGCTATAAGTACAAAGGTTATGCTATGTAATGATGGCAGTGAAAGGAGGTCATGTCATTGCTGATCTGTTTTATTGTTTAAGAGTAACCATGATCTTATCCATGTAGTCAGAGCGATTACTCCTTCTTTTTGGTCTCTGAAAACTTTCCAGGAATCTGTAGAAACCTTTGTGCATGGCCTGTTTTTGAAATTTTCCAGCATAATTTGTGGTGCTCGTGTTGACAAGATGCGTAGCTTTCTTATCAAACTGACAGTTCGAGTTAATTGCTTTGTAGATTCATTTTCATTATGTTCATATATTGAACCTGTATATTATTAGTTCTGATGCTTGTGCATTGGTCAGGTTCAATGTTTACAGCAACAATTATGGGAGGAGAAGGAGTTGCATGCTACTCTGGAAGGCGCTATTGAAAATAAGTTTTCAGATTTCTCCATCCCTTCAAACTTCCCTCAGCAAGTATGTCGTCATGTCAAGCTTTGTGCTAATTTTTATTTTTCTTCTGGTCACTTGCTTAAGTTCTTTCTAGGACCTCAATGGTTGTTCTTTGTTGGCAATAGATCTTAGCCTACTCAGATGTGCATAACTGTATGAAAAGGATGTCTCTTGAAATGATTAAATACGTCACTGTTTTCAGCATGTCCCAATCCTATCCCCCCCCGCGGGCCAAGGAAAAAAAAACTAGAAGCAGTAGATGGTTTTATGTTTTGTGATCTGGTGCTTGGAGCCTTGGAGGCTTAGTACTATGTTTTTTAAATTTATTGTGATGGCTGTTTGTGAATATGATAACTACTGGTTCGTTCTGATATCTGATCTTTCTGATTATTATGCAGACTACTGAGCTTTTGTCCAGCATTGCATCATTAGAGGCCTCTGTTTCAGAGCTTGAAGAAGAGATGGTATCTCTCCACTACCAACTTAGTCAAGAACGGAATGAAAGGAGACTAGCTGAGTATCGCCTTCAACGTACATTTTCCCAGAAGACTTCTACACGATCATGGAAGGTATCCCCTTCTTGGCTGTAGCTAGGCAGCTAAGAATCATTGAATTTACATTGTGTAGTACATTTTTTTTAATTGGACTAGTTTATCACTGATGAACTTATGTTTTGCTTTTACAGGTCGACCATCAATCTTCAGGACGGCACATTGACTCTTGTGATCCTGTCAATTTTGGAAGGGTTACCAAGGATATATCAGCAAAGGGCCTATGGAATCATGCTAACCGTCTGTCAGAGGAAATGGTGCGTTGCATGAGAAGCATATTCATCTCTTTAGCAGAATCAGTGCCTCGGTCAAACTTCTCTGCGAATCAGAGCCCATGTTCCCCTCGTGCACACGTCTCTAGTTCACCTACATGGTCATTATCAGAACACTTGATGGTTCCCATGTGGGCAAAAAGCCCACAGATTGATTTGCCTCATGATTCTGAGCTGTTAGGATCTGAAGATGCTTTTGATCCTTATAAAGTGGGTGGAAAATTAAGTTGGGTGGATATTGGGAGATATGGATCTGCGACAGAAGTCTCCTGGATGTCAGTTGGAAAGAAGCAGCTGGAATATGCTGCTGGATCATTGCGGAGATTCAGGTGACAATCTTTCCACCAGCCTGTTCTATAACATCGTAATACTTCATGATATATGAACATTTTTGCTTTCATGGAGGCCCTTTTATGCCATCAGTTCGTATTCTACCATGAATTATTCGTCCTCTTCCTTATTAACCTTGTCATCGAGTAATTATGGTGTATCTGTTAATCTGGGAATAGTATGGCATCTAATGTTCTATCAAAGAACTTTGTATGTGTTGCTGATAGACTGATACTGATTGATGTTTCTTGGCTTGGGATTATGGACAGGGTATTGGTCGAGCAATTAGCCAAAGTGAATCCTTTTCACTTGAGCAGTGATGCAAAGCTGGCCTTTTGGATCAACATATACAATGCCTTGATCATGCATGTTAGTTCTTTCAATGGAATCAAAATTTCATCATTTAGGTGCTTGTCTTAAAGGTGACTAAGTTATACTGTTGCACATATTTGCAGGCTTATCTGGCATACGGAGTTCCACGAAGTGAAATGAAATTCTTCTCATTGTTACAAAAGGTTTGATGATTGCTGTGTAGTGTAGTTTTACGTTCATGAAAATTACGCAAAAATATGAAACCAGACAAATGCCTTTAAACTTATATAGGCTCCTAAATACTGAGCTCAGGTAATTAGGAGTTATTAATTAGGAGTTATTAATGCATGCCACAGATAAAAGTGTTGGGGTTTGCATATAAAAATAGTTACAAGCCTAACTTTTAGCTCTGTTCACTTGCACAATAACCAGGATAAGTTAATTTCATAGAACTTGTCTTTCTCAGGCGGCTTATACAGTTGGTGGGCATTTAGTCAGTGCTGCTGTGATTGAGTTTGTGATCCTGAAGATGAGACCACCCATTCACCGTCCACAAACTGTGAGCAACTTTGACCTTAATCTTGGAGTATCTTTACTTTCTTGACACCCTTCTTCCCAAACAATTAGAATTAGTGTGGGATGTAATTTTCTGTTTGCTTGATCAGGCACTTCTACTTCCCATGAACAAGCTAAAAGTGTCAGAGGAGCACAAGAAGTTTGCAATTGAATCATATGAGCCAAATGTCGCATTTGCTCTTAGCTGTGGAATGTACTCATCACCTGCGGTAATATATCCAGCTTATTGCCATTATTGGGTATTTCTGAGATATAGTGTCTGGTTGGTGAAATTGTGGTACCCGATTTCCCCTACTATAAGCAGTTTTTTTTGGGGGGGAGGGCGTATCGACACGTGTCCCCGAGAAAATTAACATTTTATAAAGTACAAGCAAGTACTCCTTCTGTTTCAATTTTGTCTTCCACCTTTCCATGTTGGGCGTTCCACAAATATCTTCCACCTTCCCATTTTAGTAAGAATCTTAATGTGTTCACACTCCCCATTACTATTTTACCCTTCCTACCTCGTACCCTTCCCCCACATACACCTCTTGTGTGATTATGTTATTTTCATAAAAGTTAGAGGGTAAGTTGGTCTTACACTTATTTATCCCAAATGCGCATTTTCTTAAATCTTGTGCATTTGGTAGGGTGGAAGATAATTTCGGAACGGAGGGAGTATAAAATGCCCCAAGTATACCTGCCAACTAATCATATCAACTTTTTGTACCCACGTTCACAGAATTCTAATCCGCCTCTACCCTCCCTGCCCCTAGACCTTTTTTTTGTTAATGAAACAAGTATAACTATTGCAACCATCCACAAGTCCACTCAAAATAAGAAATTCACTGCAATGCATATATGAACAGCATGCAGGAAACAAACCATCAAGATCAAGACTGCACTCACCCACAATATGCGCAAAGACCGACCTCCAAAATAATCAATGTTTAATTTAACACTATTCTTCAACATGAAGACCTTAGGCATGGAGATAGATGACTGACAGTGCATACTTTTGAAAAATCATTGAACCGAATAGCATGTAGTACAGTACTATGATATCATGTGAATAACTCATCGCGTCAATTACATCACGTTGTCATATGCTCACAAGTCACAACCATAGTGGGCATCCGGCGGTTCATTGGCTAACCTATTTATGCCATGATGGGGTTACAACTAGTACATATGTTACTTCAATTTCATGATTAACATGAATTAAATAATCAACGTACCGTATTCAGAATATCTTGACAAAGAGTGATTTTGCAAAAACAGTTGAGTCTTCTTGGAACATTAGAAAAGAGGGGAAAAAAAAGGAAACAGAAGACTCACTGATCTTGTTTATTGCAGGTTCAGGTGTACACGGCTATGCATGTCAGGGAGGAACTCCAAGAAGCACAACGTGATTTTGTTCGGGCTTCAGTAGGTTTGAGCAGTAAAGGGAAGCTGTTGGTGCCAAAGATGCTGCAATATTTTGCTAGAAGCTATGTAGATGACTCAAAATTAGCTGTATGGATATCACATTTCCTTCCTGCAGATCAGGCTGCTTTCATTGACCAGCATATATGTCAAAAGCGGCACAAACTGTTTGGTTCTCGCAATTGTGGCATCCTTTCTTTTGATTCCCGGTTTCGTTATCTTTTCTTACCGGACATGGTTCACTAATAATGTCTTTGAGTGCACTAGTAGTTGACTCGAATACAAATTAGCTTAAGTTCTACCAGGCCTTAACGTAAATCTTGAATAGAGGTGTATAGTGGCCAGTGGGTAGCTTTTTTGATACCTTGAGAATATGTTACTTCGACTTGGTACATGTCATGTATAATTGTATATACAAATTCAAAGTAATTGAAATTTTGTCCAGTGTAAAATTACCAATATCTGCATTTCATTGTGCAATCGATGAATATGAACTGTCTGCTTGTTGCGATGAACTATATGATACAAAGTTACTGCGCACGAGAGGCCAATGTCATAGCTGTGACCACAAACTGCATGAATTGCTTCGTCAAATACAACAACAACAATCGAGTGTAAATCCTCATTCAATGGGGGTGCTCGGGGGTCGGGATGTACGCAACTTCATCAAATGTTACCAAGAACTGATACATGAATGTCCTATCAAATAGTTGCTGCACTATGGTATCTCTTCCTGTACCTCAAGCATGATGTATACAGAAGAAGTCAATGAAGTGTATATACTGTGACTATTGATGGTATGTCAACGGCCCTTCTTCTCAGCATCATCTAACAAGTTGCATATATCAGAACATTCTACCAAACTGCACAAGAAAGATTCAGAACATAAGGTTTTGTGCCTTTTAGCTTGTGAGCAAGATTTATGGCATGGCTAAAATTACAAGAAGATTTGTGCTAGCCTTGACGCTCTTGGGAGGGCCTTGACGCTCTTGGGAGGGCAAAAGGGGGCAAACACTCTTGGCCACTTATTTTTATTTTTAAAATGGTGGATACCTAGTTCTAAACCTATGGCCCGAAACACCGACCCGACTCCACCATCCCTTGTTATCTGTGACCACAGATTCTCTTATCCGTCGTGACGGATAACAATATATGTCATCACAAATATAAGAAATTGTTGTCACGGATATTTTTGTTAACCAACTAAAAAAAAACTGTGATGACGGATCTTGAAGTTCGTCATCACAGATAATTGGCAAAAGTGTTTGCCCTCTATTTTTTTCGTTTTGCCCGCCTAGAGGTACCAAGGTTAGCCCAAATACTCAAAATTACAGTGCACCTGAGTACACATTCAACCTCACAATAGTCACAGACTCACAGGTAAGTTTACCTTCCTTGGGGCGTTCAACTACTTCTGGAGTCTCTTTTAATTCAGGACCTTTTCAACATACTATGTCCATCACCCACAATGGAGACCAACTTGGTCAACTATACATTTTGAAGAAATCAACTACAATGCGTGCTATAACTTCACTACGGAGTATAATATAAATCAATGTACAACTCCTCCTGAGAATGTGAATACTTTGCTGTTTTCTCAGTTTATCACCAATCATTGTAATTTTCGATAGAAAACGCATAAAGCCACTACCTATATTCTGTGCATTTAAACGGATCACTAGAGAAAACATTTATGAAGTACTAAACGCATAGACTTGTTTTGACAGTCATCGTGTACAAACTTCAACCTCTAGTGGAGTACTACACTACCTTTCTTGTTTTTTTTTTTAATTAAATGGTCGGAGTACTACACTATTACTAGCTACTTGTTTAACACAATTGTCTATAGTCAATAGTAATAATACGACTTCCAATCTTCCATATGCAAAGAACAAAGAAATTCAAGGAAGAGCATCGTACCAGTATTTGCGGCTTCTGAATCCTTGCTTGAACACAACAATGGGTCTGCAATCAAATTATACAATGCCGTTATCAAATCACTTCCTAAGCTAGTAAAAAACATTGTACAACATATATCATTGCACTATATACAAAAATCAAATGACCGTCTAATATTGACTAGAGAATTAAATTAATCAAGTAATCACCAATATTTTTCTTAAGGGCGTTATCCATAACTTAGGCACCATTCTACATGACTTATTTCCTCAAATTCCAATTCATTTTCAGCTCAGTTTAACAGTTTTCTTCACAACGTTTAACAAGAAGAGAAAGAAGCACATACAACCTCCTAACATTGAGAGGCCCTTCACCAGGGGCGCCATCCCCACCTTGGATACAAGTAGTAAGACACTTGGTCGTGCAAGACTCAGCATTCCTAGACTTGGGTTTCTGTATCCTCTTCTTCTGACACTCTTGCGGTTTCGAGCCGCAAAGCTCACTGGATAGCATTGGTGGGATGTTAGAGAACGTTTCTTCGGGCGGCGCTGGCGTCGAGAGTATCACTGCAGCTGCTAATATGGCTCCTATCATTGCATTAGTTCTTGTCGTCGAGGCTGAGGAAGAGAGGGGGTGGGGAGTGATGGTGATGCAGCATTTTTTGTAGTTGGTTGTTGTGGTGAAGTTGGATGAGCATAGATAAGGTAATGTGTGAGGAGAAGGAGTTTGCAGGGAAGTGTAGGAGTAACTGAATCTCCCTCCAACTTGCAACTGCATCCTTTGGTTTTTTTAGTGGAGGAGCCTAAGCCAAGAGTGTTTGGCTTTACACTTTTCGACTTTTCGTATGGGATCAATTTTTTTTTTCTTTTTGGAATCCCATCAAAACAAACGGGACCGGTCGGTTCAACCGGTTCAACTGAAAATCCGTGATATGCTGTTTCAAAGATGAATTGACCAGATTAGTCAAGAATCAGTCAAAAGTTTTCACAGATCTGAAGTGCCTGGTTTTGACTATTGTTCAACCGATTTTTGACCAATTCTTAATAAAATATAAAATTCCATTTAAACCGATTTTACCACCGGTTGAACCAATAAAACTAATAAATCAGTTAAGATAACGATTCGATATCTGGCTAAGTTTTCAAAACATTGAATCCCATAGGCAATATGCCCATATCTGATACTACTTTTTTTTGAAACTTACATGGACGGGCCTCGGATCTTGATTGGATTTACAATAGTACTTGATCTGTAGGACAAACCCACTCATTTGGATCAAAGAGTTGAGGGAAAGAGGAACCAAAGTGAGGGGGAACTTAACTCATTCTTTTCGGAGTTTGTCTTCACAGTACGGAAATCTCTCCCGCAGTACATATTTTGACAAAAATACCCTTCCTTTTTACCTCATTCCCTAAAGCTAGATATGACATTTTCTCTAATCTCTATCCTCACACCCCTAAACAAAATAGCCAAACCCCCTATTTTTGGTTAGATTTTCCGGTCAGGAGGGACATGGAGGATAGCAAGTGGACAACAGGTTCAGTTAGCGGTAATTAATTAATCTCACATACACCACCCATACGCTCACCATCACATATAATTAATTTAATCCCATATATCCCACCCACTCACCATTACTAAGGAACTTTGACATATAATATTAGTTGCATGCATGGAGGGAGTATGTTCTTCTTTTGTGTGTGATATTCCTATCCTTAAAGAAGAAAAACATACGGAGTATTGGATATAACAACTAGCTGAAATTATAAATTACGTGTTCGACAACAAGCATTTAGTAACTTTTGATAGGTGATAATTTTTCGTTAAAGTCAAAACTAAGTGTTAGACAATATAGCGTTTGAGAGTAATTGTTAACTTTTGAGGTAGTGTTTTAAAAAGCTACCTAACCAACTACTATTTACCTTGAGACAAAAAAAACTACTACTTTTTGGTGATAATTTATTATACTGCAACTAATGTCCAACATGTACTATGGTCAATTACAACTAATAACAGTTGCTCAAAATACTAACAACAACGTCAAAATTAAAGCTTGTTTTCCCGAACATCACAGATAGATACAATGAAACATCACTATAGAAAATCCTTTGCGTCGGCCAATAAGCTCAAGTAGTTGTTGACAAACTATTGCAGTACGGAGTACCAATCAAGGCAATGGTACAAACTTGGAGGCCCGAAGAGTGCATTATTCACTCAATACTGACACCTCTCGATCACTCTCGGAGGTACGTATTGATGATTTCGTTTTTTCAGCACATTATGCATACTATTATTTAATTTTTTTTGGAAGGAACATTACACTTAACTTAGCCAATAGTGACGCTTATTACCAGGCCGAATAGCATACAAGAATGCTGGCATACTGTTCCTGAATCACAAATATAACGTGGGATTGATACAGCGATCGACTTCGATCCGTAATCAATGAACAAATTTAAACGGTCAATATCGATGGATGCAATATGATGTTCACCCTGGCATATTTGATAATTGATCGACCGATAACGATCGATGTTATTTGTCGGATAAACTAAATAGCTTCGTGAGGGATCATGCGAAGGGGGAGACCATTGGCAGGGACCGGCAATGTTATAAAGGTGATCTTCTCATCGGGGATGAGTTTCTCCCACCTAAACTTGGTCACAATGTTGTGCATGAACACAAGGACCTTTATCCTTGCATACTCCTGCCCAGGACACATTCGTGGCCCTCCTCCAAAGGGTACAAATGAGTAGGGTTGTGGTCCGAACCCTTCGAATCGCGTTGGATCAAACTTCTCGGGTTCAGGAAAGCAATTTGGATCCCTTTGTGTTGCGTGTGCGTTCCAATGAATCTACAATCAAAACAAACATCAGTGCTCGATATTATGTTTAACATGATAATCTAACAATATGTGTCCAGGGACATCAATGCTCCAAATGTTGAACTAACTATATAGGGACTGACTAATGACATTAAAGAGGTGACTAATGGTATATGTTATAGTGCTTTGAAAAAAAATCTGGTGTACAGTACACCGGGTGTACCTAAGAATTAGAGAATTTTATAAACCTTATATTGTGAAATGTGGACATTCTAATGTGAAGAAGAGCATCGAAACTAGAAAATAAAATAGCTTAGTATTAATTTATCTAAATACCTTCCAACCCTTGGGGATATGGAAGCCACCGTAATTGAAGTCGGTAATGGCTTGGCGAAAGGAGCCTTGAGAAGGGGGAGACAAGCGCATGACCTCGCAGGCGACATTCCAGGAGTATTTCATTTTTTGGAGGTCCTCCCATGTAAGAAGCTCCCCCGGTGCTTTGGCCTCTGCTATGGCAATTTGTTCTGCATGATATGATTGAATCAACTATTCAATTAATCAATCTTTGCCAATAGTAGGATTGACTATTGAGAGATCGATAGCCAAGATACAGATATACATGGACTTATTCACGGGCACATATATACACCAATGAATTAATCATGTAATTTATGCTACATACCTTTATATACAGCATCATATACATGAGGGAGCTCGGCAAGATACTTAAGAATAAAGGTAATGGTGGTGCTAGTAGTCTCAAAGGAACCATGTAGGACGCCGCGGAAGGCCATAGTGAGGTCGGCAACAGTCCTAGGCTTAACACTATCATGCTTGTCCTTCTCATTGGTGATCATGGAACTACGGATGACCATAGAGAGAACATCCTGTACATTCGACATGGGCACGGCCTGATCACTTTGGAGTGCGATCTCGGCCTTCCTCTTCGTGATAAGGTCCCCGATCTTCTTCCTTAGCTCCCTAGACGCATTCATAGCGGTATGGAAGCCAAAACCAGGGATGTCTAGTGGTATGCAGACAATCCCGTTAAGGAGTTTGGTGAATGGAATGAATAAAGATGCTACGGATGACGGGTCTTCCAAAGCGTCTAGACTAAGGAAGATCTTGGAGACTAGGGAAAAGGTGTACTCCTTTGCTGTTCTGAAGGCCTCAAGTCTCTCGGACGGTCCCCAGGCCCCTGAGGCGACAAAACGACGCGTGTATTCGTCCATTACAGGGACGTAGTGACGGAGATGCTCCGGTTTGATCACAAACTCAGTGACCAAGTACCTTGCTTTCTTGGTCTCTTCGATTGAGGGCAAACGGGAAGGGTGGATCATAAACAACTTGTCGAACGAGGGTGGCCACCATAAGTTGACTGCCTTGTTCTCGTTAGAGAATAGGAACTTGTTGGCTTCCACCCCACACATTACCGCAACCTTTTCACCGAAGAAGCTCGTCTTGAAAACTCGATGAGGAGCATACTTAGACAGCCTATCGAGTACGAATCGTTCCGGTTTCCCTTGGCGTGCTGCCATTAGAAACCGCAATGACTCACCAACCCATGGCCAACCTGTTGTCCCGGGGGGTAACGGGGCATTGCCCTTAATGTGGCTGAAACGGTAAAAAAAATGGTACAAGGTAGAAAGGAAGAGGCTACTGAGAGTGAAGCAATAGAGGATGGTGGGTAGACTGTCCATTACGTTACACAAAGTGCTGTGTGGATGAAAATGATGTACATCAGATTATCACGTATGCAATTTTATAGCTTTAATTAATTTGTACGGTAGTCTATACTCTATAGTAATAAAGTTTTTACCTATGATGAAGATAATAATTAATAATGATGCTCAATTGCTCATTATTAAAACGATTGCGAAATTGTTTGTTTCATCTTTCTTTCATTTAAATTATGGCCATTTCTCAATCATCAAACAGGCAAACGATAATGGAGTGGGGATGACTCAAAAGTCAAAAAGAGATCATCGCCACAAAAGTACTCGTACAGAACTTTTGGTGACTAGTGAACTTTCAAAAACTGTGTTCCATTGAGTCTCGTTTAGGCCCCGCCTGGTATTAGGGGAATAATTATAGGGGTAACAAGTCAAGGGGAATGGCTCAAGGAGGAAAGGCTTGAGGAGGAGTGAGTTAAGGATGGAAAAAGTAGGGGTGCCTGGTATACATGGAGAAGAGAGACAAAGTTGAAAGACAAAAGCAGGGGAAGATTGATCTACTGCTGTAGAAGGAAGAAAACAGGAAAGATAGTGGGGCATTAATATGTCGGGGAAGGAAGATGGGCAGTAATTATTCCTCCCTTTATGGAGGTAATGAATTGGGCTTTATTGATTTAAGGCTTTCCAAACTCTTAGAAATCCCAAGAATGATTAATGAAGTGATTGTTACTCCCCTATTACACCCATACAGGCAAGCCCTTAGAATGAATAGTTAATTTGTTAGCCTTTCATTCCTATCAGGAATTATCCATCATCAAAAACGTGGGATGACTTCGGGCGACATATCATAACAAATACTTGCCTACGGAATAGTTAGCTAGCTTATGTTGTAAAACTGGGTATACCTTTGTACACCATCTTTATTTCTCTTTTTTTAAACCCAACAATATTTCTAAAAGTTAAAGGCCTAATATTTAACCATCTACTCATAAAGGAGAGTGCTATGTATATTAGGTTGTATGATGTTATTAGCCACTCACCTACATATGTTGTGAGTTGAATGGATGAACTATATTGAGTTACAAAATGGGTCTATTATTGTTAAATTGTTCATTGAAACTCAAATATAGATTGGTACATTATTGAAACAACTTATTTACTCGTCATTTGTTAGTTTGGCGAAATCAACATAAATAAATATTTTCTCATCGAATGTGTTTTTTCAAAAATAAAAAATCACATTTAGGTCATATATGAGGTCAATTTGAATTGCACTATGAGTCAGTTTATGATTTTCTCTTCCAAATAGATTTTAGAATAAGAAAAAATGATCGACTGAATTGCTATTGGTGAAATCGGTTGTCTAGCTAGCTTTTTAGGCAACTAAAATTTCTTGGTTTTGAAAACGAAAATTTTCATTTCCTTGTTTTGGTTTCTTATTTAAATCTTAATGTTCCTTCCCTCCTATAATTAATATTCTTTTTAAAAAACTCATACATATTAAGAAATTAAAATATTATTTATTGGCTGTGAAGTTAATAGAAAGTATAAAAAAAATCTAGTTTACCTCTAATTAATATAGTATGTACTATTTTATTCAATTAATAACCTATCTATGTTAGGGTTATAATAGAAAATTACTGTAAAAATGTAGTTAGAAAATGAACACAAAAAAAAATCACCAAAGACATTCATTTGAGACGGGGAGTATACATTGACACCACTTCAATTCAGCTACCGCCCTTAACAGAAACCAGCCTCCAATTCTTAGGTACACTTGGTTTAATTTTGACACCAGGTGCTTGTTATCAAAGCATTATTGGCACTTCTCTCTAGCTTTTAAAAACTTTAGTTCTGTTCAGTTCACGAGCTTTCAGTTCATTTTAGCTCATAACTTGTGAACGTAATAAGCTTTTATCCCGATATTTGATCATTCATAGTTATTAGTATATCATGGAAATGTCTCACTATATAGTTTAATATATGTACAATATACTCTGTATATTAATATGGTTTTAATTAGTGATTGAGTGTCAAAACAATTAAATAAAAAGTTCAGTTTTTTCCTGTTCAGTGTTTAAACTTGTAAGTTGGGGAGAACATGCCCTATAACACATATATATCTCATCAATCATCTTATAAATGTAATTAGTCATTAGTACCTCCCGATGTATCAAAGAGTACCATTTGTAAACCAACCGCCACTCTACCCACAGGGCCACAGGCCACAGCTACCCAATTATCTTCACCACGCACCAGTTGTGGCCATTATTCATGACTCCTCACCAGTCACCACCCATTATCGATCGACAAATATCACAACAACTATCGTTCGTCCATACCACATTCCGGAGATGAGGCAATAATGAAGGAAATTATAGAACATAATGGGGTACACGTACAATGCAATCAAGTGAAATACTGCTATTTTCGGTTGGGTTCCGGCCCTGATGGGGCCGGCCTGTTGGTGATGTACAATGCAAGAGAGAGAGAGAAATGAGATAGCTGTGGTTGCATTGGAAAAAATGGAAGGAAACAAATTGCTCGCTCAGTTACATTCATATGCATGCGCCATGCCAATATGTACGTATGCTACTGTACTGTACTGTAATTGTCTGGGCATTCGATCTAATGCACTAGTACTAAACTCACCGGCCACAACCAATAGTAATAGTAAAGTCTGGCCCGATATTTTGTTGTTGTTGTTGTTGCTGCGCATGCTGCTCTATTCATTTTTCACGAACAGGGAATTCTTCAAAAAAAATTGAATTAGATTAATAAATCACGACGAACAATTGAGAATGTTTAAGGTTAGATGACACAAGATTGTGACAAATTATGTACGAGGAAATGAGCTGTATTGTATTGATGTTGATGAATAACATATAGGAAACCCCTTATTTATACTAAATAACATTAGCTTATTTCTCAAGCTATTCCTAGAATTAATTCTATTAGGTGCTCCCCAAGAGGTTTGAACACAAGACGAACAAGTTATGACTTATTTACCGGTGGGCTAACACCTCTTGGGTCACTCATTAATTGATTGATGAACTTAATTAACACACAAGAAAAAAGGTACTTAATTCACCAATTCTTGGCTCAAGTAACCTGCGTTTGTTGTATGATATAGGCTTTTAATTTGTAAACTGGAAAATTTTCCTAATGGCAAATAGATAAATACAAGTCCTCAAACGAGAACAACAATACTGCGAGGCTAATAGAACTGTTGATGCTCTTGCAAAGATGAGTGTATGTTATAGAACGGTGGTAACCAAGTCTGTTCTATAGTACTCTTCCTCCCCAGCTTTTAGATCATGTTATAGACTTATAGTAGTGGTGGCAAATACAACACGGTTACATGCGCTATGCGCTTATAGCAAGTCTTTGGTATACCAGGTATACCGGTACACCCTGTGGATTTATGACTAATTATAAAGGGGCTGACTAATAACATTAAAAATGTGACTAATGATATATATTATAACATTAGTTATAAATTCACATGGTATACCCGTACACCCGGTGTACCTAAGAATTGGAGATGCGCCTATGCCTATGCTAATATGGGTTACCTTATCTCGCCTTAGGTCGTAGTTATCTTTTTGGGGCAGCTTGTTATTTCTTGACAAGTTTGACCAAAAAAGCACCTGATAAGATCCAAAAATTACGTTTTGTAATCAACTGATTCGGCTAGATTTTTACCCTAATCAGCTGCAAATCAACACGTTGACCTCCCCCAACTTGTTCACATCAACTAGTCAAACAAAATAACAAATTCAGCTAGTTAGTCGAATCCATCTATTCGAATCCATTTACAAACTATCAGATCTAGCTAGTTGTCAAACAACGCCTTAGTAGCTACTAGCTTACTAATATTTTTGATATTTTTTTTTGTTTTGAAAAAGGTACATGTTGTAATTAGGAATTCCTCCTCCCGAGGCTAAATCCAAATTTATCAAAAAAGAGAAGTGAAGAAAGAACATGATCTGAATGTGGGTAACATGAAGTCTCTGATATGACTAGATGTCCCTGGCGTGCAATCCAATCTGCCACTTGATTACCTTCTCGGAAGATATGTTGGACTTTATAATTATGGAGTTGATTGAGAAGACGTCTCGTATCTTGTATAAGATAATCAATGTTCCACGGTATCTTGTAGTGATTATTAAAGGCTTCTATCACAGTGAGCTTGTCTCCTTCAATAATGACATTAGTAAATCCCATTTGATATGCTTGTTTAACTCCATCCCGCAGTGCAGTAGCTACAACAATTAGAACGGTAGTGTTGCCCAGATTTCTTGCCTTTCCTGCGATAAAGTTTCCTTGCGCGTCCCGTAATACGTAACCTGCAGCAGAGGAACCATTATGAGAAAGTTTAGACCCATCAAAATTGATTTTTATGTATCCTTGTGGGGGCATTTCCCATTTGACTGAAAAATTTTCACTATTTGATTTAGATGTCAATGTTGCAGTAGGTTGCATGTCAAAGTGTGTACGAAATTCCCATTCTTTAAACATGGATTTAGCCCGTAGGAATACTCGTGTTGGTGAAAATTGCTTTTGTTTAAATATACAGTCATTTCGTTCTTTTCAGATACTCCAGATACTATAGATGTATTTTTCCAAAAGTAAGTTATCATATGTTCGGAGATGTCTTAGATTTGTAATAACATCAGTTCCTAATTGGTGAATATCTAGCCATGATTCTGTGTGAAAAAAATTCTAAAAAAGAGAGGCTTGAGGGCATGTTAAACAAGTGGTTTAAGTCTTCTGGTTGATTTTTGCAAATAGAACATAAGTCATTTGAAATAATATTCTTGTGAGTCAATTCAGTAGCTGTAGATAGGGATTTCAAAAGCAATTGCCATAACCAAGTCTGTAATTTAGGTTGAATCTGAAGATTCCATATCCATTTAAATTCCCAGTCTAATCTGTGAGGAGAATTAAATCGAGCTAACCATGGTCCATTTAGCTGTTTTAACCGAGAATTCTCCATCTGACGTTAGGCCCAAGTTATATCATTCGGGTAAGGATAATAAGGTATAGAAATACCTTTTATAGTTTCTGTACCGAGCAAGGGAGCACACTATTGAGAAGGGAAATATCCCATTCTCTAGTTTGGGTGATGAAATGTTTAACTAGCAAAGTCGAGTCAATCTGGTTAATATTTTTGATATGTGGTGGGAAGATTGACACTACTTCAGTGACTATTGTAGTACAATATGGCACGTTTTTTTGGGGTATTAGGTACACATAGACCCCCACCCCCATTGACCACTCCCATCAAACAACATAAATACCTAAAGAAACATTTTTTTTTTCATTTAACGGACATGTTTAGTATTTATTACATGGCTCTTATATGATAAGTGTATTTGATTGATTTTTGTACACTCCTCCATTATTCATCTTCCAATACCTTGTAAAATACAAAAATACATTTGTTTCTAAATAAATGGGCATACCATTTTGTAACACAAAAGCTAAAAAAAATTTGGTGTGAATGGACCAAATCGAATATATTAATTAGTATTAACATTTTTCGATAGACAAATATAATTAATTAGCATTAAATTAACATTAGCATTCTCATCCAAAATGCTGTTGAGGATAATGAGTAATGAAGATGACGGCATCCCTATGTCCAGTGCCTATCAAGTTGAAAAAATTATCTATATCTTTCAGTTTTAGGTGTCTCAGAAACAACCTCTTTATTTTCTTAAAAAGGGTAAGGTTGCGTACATCCTGTTGAATAGGGATTTACACTCGGTTGTTGTTGTTATTGTTTCAGCTTTAGGTGATTATAGTTTATATCAAAATGACTATGAAATTTTCCATTACTTCTTATTTTTAGCCAATACTTTAATGTAACGACTATGCATAGGTTAGTTTCGGAAACAAGCTTCTTGTTTTTTTAAACATGGATAAGGTGGTTTACATAAGTATTTTCAATCGGTTGCTGTTAAAGAAGACGGCCGCGCCCCATCCCGTTTTTTTACCAGATTTTTTTCGTTCGGTTTATTTTTACAATTAGCTGATGAATTCTCTTAAGCTAGCTTCACCTTGATAGATCGATCCTTTTTTGCCGAATTTTGCTAGTCTGTTACGCCACTGCATGCTTCACATGACAATCAAATTATAATACACGGTACGATATGTCCATTTCTTATATACTCACATTTCTTTCCCACATAGCTCTACCAAACAGTGTGACATCCCTCACAAACCAGGCACCAGTTCCACAGAACACTTCTTTACACAAAGGTGTACATATAAACCTTATTATTTTACTTTATCTTAAAATAAATTAGTGCTAGAACCTTAAAATTTTATATATAATGCTATAAGTAACCTTCACTATATATACTATTATGCATCATGCGAATTATTCACCCCGTTAATTAGAATTTTGTTTTAATAAAGAAAATGCTGATACGCCACCCGTATTAATTTATATACATCAGGTGAACCAAAGAAGCTCTAAACTTTCACACTACTTATGTTTTAATTACTAATGGTCTAATAATTATTGATCCAAAATTAAATGTAGGACGACATATATAATTACGCATGGACGGAGGAACTGTTCTAGCTAGAGCCTAGAGAGAGATCGATATTTTAAAAAACACGTACAATGATGAGTGGTTTGAGTATACTATAAAGGCTGCAGATATTGGCTTAATCAAGTCACATTGAAGCAAAGCAAAGGAAAAGAAATGTGGAGATTGAAGATAGGAGAAGGGGCAAAAGACGACCCATACTTATACAGCACCAACAACTTTGTCGGTCGCCAGACTTGGGAGTATGATCCTAATGCTGGTACCCAGGAGGACAAACAGAGGGTTGAAGATGTTCGTGAAGAATTCTACAGAAATCGATCTGATGTCAAGGCTGGTGGTGATCTCCTATGGCGTCTTCAGGTCTGTCATTTGACTAAAAAAAAATGTGTTCCTCTTTGTTGAGCTTGATTAAGCTACTGTCGTAAAACTATACGTGGTATATATTGAACTTTCTAGAAAAATGGAAAGAAAGAAACTTGGTAGAGTATTAAGCTAAGCTAGGTGCCTAGGTAGTATGAGGATATGGAGGTACATGTAATACAAGGAACTTTTTTTTTTTTTGAAGGGGTAATACAAGGAACTTTATTTCAACGTAAGCATTGTATTTTCTGGATGAGAATAAGCAAACAAATGATACTGGCGGATATGGACATGCAAAGGGGTAGTTTCAATTGCATACCGCTCTCTAAATCTTCTCATTGAAATTCTTTTTGCATTTCAATTCCCGGTATAATCTTAATTGGATGGAATTAAAAATGAAGCAAAGTGCATGCATATATATCCATGCTACATTGATAGCAAATTCGCTAATAAGATATGAAAATTTGTGCTAACCTTAACTATTTTAGTAAGAGGTATGTATAAACGAACACAACTTGTGAGCCATTCAAATGCTTTTTATTTTAAAAAAGTACAGTCCGAACCTTGCTTATTAAATTGATTTCATCGTAAAATTGTTTCTTTATCTATAATAAACGTTTTCAATATCCATTAGTCACTTTGTAAATACAATTAATCAATACCTCTTTATTAGTTATAATTTTATTAGTGTAAGTTTACAATTGGTGTACCAAAGACTTATTAAGTAAATCCACTATCTGTAGTGACGGCCAACAGCTTTCGTCATCACAGTTTTATTATTAATTTAACATCTGGGATGAGTGATGACACCTTCTAATATATGTCTTGACGGATGTACAAATAAATGTGGCATCTGGCATGTAATTCATACTCAACTTGGATGGCATGATTTAATGTGTATATCATATTATTATGGCGCAGCAGCCCAGCTAATAAACTGAATTATGGCAGTTCTTAACGGAGAAGAACTTCAAGCAAACCTTGCCTCAAGTAAAGATAAATGATATGGAGGAGATTACATATGAAGCGGCCACAACAACGTTGAAGAGAGCCATAAACTACTTCACAGCCTTGCAAGCAGACGATGGTCATTGGCCTGCTGAAATTGCTGGCCCTCTATTTTATGTCCCTCCATTGGTCAGTCTCGATTCTTTTTAATTTCGATCGCCCTCTTGATCGATTTTGTGATATATTTTGAACATCTTACACCTACAATAAACTGACCTATATATTTTGTAAGAAGTGTATGGTCTGGCGCTAGATTAAGAACAAACAATAATAACATACGAGTGTTTTTCCGGTCCACGTACAGGTGTTTTGTCTATACATTACAGGACATCTTAACACTATTTTCACAGAAGCTTACCGGAAAGAAATCATTCGTGGCATCTACTGTCATCAGGTTAAATATTTGTGACTACTACTAATTATTTTATACTCCGTATAGAAGTATATAGTAGGGTATCTATACTGTTGACAAGCCTAATTCTGTCGCATGATTATAACAGAACGAAGATGGAGGATGGGGACTTCACCTTGAGGGACAAAGCACCATGTTTTGTACAGCACTTAACTACATTTGCTTGCGAATTCTTGGAGTAGGGCCAGAAGGAGGTGATAACAATGCATGTCCAAGAGCACGAAAATGGATCATGGATCATGGTAGCGTTACTCACATCCCTTCTTGGGGAAAGGCTTGGCTCTCGGTGAGTCATGCAACTAATATATATACAAGTACAATATCATACAGTACAATTGCTAAATCTAAGTATTCATACAAATTTGTTTGTTCATTGTGCAAGATCATTGGTCTATTCGATTGGTCCGGATGCAACCCGATGCCGCCTGAATTTTGGATACTACCATCTTTTGCCCCTATGCATCCAGGTGGATATTGTGACATACTGTAGTTCATAGAGTAATTGATATTTTTTTTATTGGTGTCGTACGTTCTCATTTATGTTGAAAAAGGGATGTAAATCTTTATATTACCTGCATTTTTTGCCCTTATAAGACTATTTAAGGTTCTGAATACGACAACTAAAACAACTAAGTGTAATCCCCAATCAATGGGGGTACTCGGGAATCGGGATGTACGCAACCTTACCCATATTTATGAAAACAGGGAGATTGTTTACGAGATTGACCATAAAATGATGTATTGACTTCCCGCAACTTCACTTAAAATAATAAGTACCGAAAGGTTCTGAATCATTCCCCAAAATACTTTTACTGGTCGGACACTCGGTCTCTGATAATTAAGCATGGTAGACATTAATCAACGTGCTTGAGCAAACAAAATTTATAGTTTGTGTTTAGCTTAATATCCGACAAGATTAGTGAGATTAATTATACTTAATTGTAAGTTAACTATATGATTGCTTACAATGTGCAGCTAAAATGTGGTCCTACTGCCGAATGATGTATTTGCCATTGTCCTACTTGTATGGAAAAAGGTTCGTTGGTCCAATTACACCCCTCATTAAGCAGCTAAGAGAAGAACTGTACGATGAACCATTTAGCCATGTCGATTGGAGAAATGTTCGTCACTTGTGTGCCAAAGTAAGATATATCATACGCAACTAGCTAGTAACTAAAACGTTACATACATGGATCGAAATTGGCTAAATTTGAATATTTGATTTGATCACATCAAACAGGAGGATCTCTACTACCCTCACCCATACATTCAAGATCTAATTTGGGATAGTCTTAACAAATTTGTCGAGCCTCTCCTCACTAGTTGGCCTCTAAACAAGTTAATCCGAAGAAAGGCTTTAGACTTGGCTATGAAACACATACATTATGAAGATGAAACCAGCCGTTACATAACCATTGGAGTTGTGGAAAAGGTAAATTGACAATTGTTTTGTGGAATGACAATTCTCAAGTCTTAAAGTATCAAGGCAATGAAATCATTCATCAAAACTAATCTAATTGAGAAATGCAAAATTGACAGGTGTTGTGCATGTTGGCTTGTTGGGTTGAAGATCCGAATGGAGATTACTTCAAGAAACATCTTGCCAGACTTCCTGATTTTATATGGATAGCTGAAGATGGTTTGAAGATGCAGGTATTTTTATAGATATTCAAATGGCTTATCAAGATCAAACATACTGACTTTAAATGTTACATGATATATCTGTCGAAATTGTAGAGTGTAGATGGGAGTCAGCTGTGGGACTGCACTTTTGCAGTGCAATCTTTGCTAGCTTGTGATTCCCACCTTGATGAAATTGGAAATGCTCTCCAGAAAGCTCATCACTACATCAAAGAGTCTCAAGTATGTACTACTACGTATACATACTATCCTTGTGATCTCGTCTCATGTGCAATCTTTGCTAGCTTGTGAACTCGACCTTTGTGATTTAATCCAGGTGAAGGAGAATCCCTTGGGTAACTTCTACAATATGCACCGGCACATCTCCAAAGGATCTTGGACTTTCTCGACCCAAGATCACGGTTGGCAGGTCTCCGATTGCACTGCTGAAGCTCTCAAGGTATACTACCCATACCGAGGACCTACACCCCGTCCTCAACAATATAATGTCTATATGCTAGCTGCTGGCATGGGTAGTTATATTGTCTGGTGGCCGCTAATGTCTACAATGATAATGACCATAGTTCGCTACTAACTTGGATTTCTTGTGCCTCGCAACTCACAGTGTTGTTTACTTTTGTCAACGATGCCCCCTGAGTTTGTTGGAAAAAAGTTGGACCCTAAGCAGCTATACGACTCTGTTAATATCTTACTTTCTTTACAGGTAATTAACCTTTCTTTGTAAACGGCCTGATAATTTTCTTCCTGATGTTATGTTCTTTCTTAGCATTGGGGGATAAATTAATACGTACTGGCAAATTAGATCAAGGGGTGCGTAAGTTCATGGTATGCCTCCACCCTAACTCATTTAAGAGAACTCATTGATGCAGAGCAAGAATGGAGGTTTACCTGGTTGGGAGCCCGTGAGAGGGGCGCTATGGATGGAGGTAAGTCGATTAATTAGTACGCAGTCCCTTCTATTCTATCGGTACGATTATGTATATGTGATAATAATGCTTGGAATTGAACATCACATCTGGTGTCTCATGCATCCCCGGCCAGCTTCTTAATCCATCAGATTGCTTTGCAGACATCATGGTTGAACATGAGTAAGCATCAACATTGTCACCCCTAAATTGATTTAAATAAATTCGCATGTTGATACTACCTTGTTGTAGTAACTAATAGTTAAAACTTAAAATTAATCATACAAGAAGAAAATAAACTTTTTATCAAATGCAGGTATGTGGAGTGTACTAGTTCAGCAATTCAAGCTCTAGTGTTATTCATGAAATTATACCCGAAACATCGTTGTAAGGAGATTCAGCGTTTCATTGCTAAGGCGGCCAAGTACATCGAAGACACTCAGTACCTCGACGGCTCTTGGTATTATCTCTAGCTACACTTCCCCTATACTGTATACTTAAGACAATTAATTATTTGATCGTCATTTTAATTACCATGCAGGTATGGTAGCTGGGGAAGTTGCTTTATATATGCAACTTGGTTTGCAATAGTAGGATTAACCACCGCCGGGAGAACTTATCATAATTGTCAAGCGATTAGGAAGGGTGTCAACTTTTTAATTTCCAATCAAAACAATGATGGTGGCTGGGGAGAAAGTTATCTTTCATGTCCTAAAAAGGTAAACTGCAACTTTATTCAACATGGCACTACAATGTAACAAGTTTTGTTAGAAAATGCTGGTATACTGGTATGACAACTAGCCTATCATAAGAACATTTGAGTTTTTCTAAACAAAAAATATCATTGGAGTTTGCCACTGGTATATTGAATTAAATTAGTGATCTCTCTAGCTGGAGATTGCTAGGGTGACTCAGTGGGTCTCTAACCCGGTAGTACAACTTAGCATTATCTTTCTCCAACCAATAAAATAGCCTTATTAAATTTATGAAAGAGATAGAAACAAAAATTAGTGAGTCGGCCATCCGTAGGGTCACCCAAGTTTTTTCCTCTCTAGCATAAGGAAGCTTTATCTTTTTTTTCCCAGTAAGGCTTAGCTCTCTGCATTTATTTAAGCTTCTATTTTTTTCCTTTTTTTATTGTTGGAACAGGAATTTGTGCCATTGAAGGGAAACTCCAATCTGACTCAGACTGCATGGGCTATAATGGGTCTAATGCATGCTGGACAGGTAACAATTTAAGGCTATGTTGAATAATGTTGGGCCTGGAGGGAAATGTTATATCCTGTGGTTAAAAATTAGATTTCATCAAGCTAATATATGTCATATAATCTTCGTCAGGCGGAGATAGATCAAACTCCACTAAGCCGGGCTGCAAAACTTTTGATCAATTCTCAGCTTGAAAATGGTGATTTTCCGCAGCAGGTAATAATATGTCCTCTACAAATATCAGGCAAAAAACAATTGGTAACCACATACATTCAATCGTACAAGATAGTTGATGCTGAAACTACTCAACACTACTTTTTGGACTTCAATTTTTTGCTTTTATCACAAGTTCTAACTATTCAACTTAATTGTTTTCTTGGGTGATTGTAACTAGGAATCAACGGGAGTATTCTCGAGAAACTGTATGTTGAACTACCCATTGTACAGGAATTATTTTCCAACATGGGCACTGGCTGAATACAGGAAGCGTATGCCCCTCAGTTCAAGCGAGATATCTGTATGACAAAGCGATCATAGTTCGACTCACAACATCCATTGTATAATTTACAAAACCTGTCTTCACCAATCAGTCCATGATAATTACCCAATTGTGAAAAAAAGTGAGCTAGTGGTAGCAAACAACATGGTGACTTATATATCTAACAATTCAAAAGTTACTGTATGTCAGTGCACTGAAACAGACGGATTTTACTCATCTTTCGACAGACATCAGCCCATCATGTAGTCCGAATTTACAATATACATCAGCAGCAAAATGAAACAAATGTACGTTTTCGTACAGCCTATACATGTGTAATCTGAGTTCAAGTAAGCCAGCCAAAAAAGTCTTCGATTTTTCTCATTCCTCATTGCCAGTACTGAAAGAATTTTGCGTATTAGGAACTGACAACTTAGGTATTCTTCTCAAGGACTGACAGTGCTGGTGTTAAATAATTATTTGCCTTGTCAGGCAGATGTGCCACCTGCAAATGCACAAAAATTCTTAACAAGTTAATCAACAACAACACGACTTCGATAATAGAAGTTCCCTATTAATCATACTAAACGATTAGGCTTCTGAAATGTTCAAAATTCAGATAAGAGATGAACCTTGGTAGCATCTCTATCTTAAATCTTTGTAATTATCGTGATCACATTTCTTATCTGTTTATTAAGTTGCCACCCACAGGTGAACAATTCAGACTGACATAGACTGATGATAGTGGCTGAAATAGTTGCACCCAAATATTTGACACGAGAATTGGTATATATGAAGTTTCTCTTCATCTTCTTCTCCAAAGCCTTAGTCCCAAACCACTTGGGGTCGGCTAGCAAGGACCAAATGGGAACCACACCATCCACCCACATACGCACACACATCCCAATTTGGTCCATGCCAAGGAGATGTGACTAAGTTTGACGCAGTTGCTGGGCCTACCACGCAACTCTTCTCCTATATCCGGGGTTTCTATACTGTGATTTTAGTTTTACAGAAAAGAAAACCCTGGTCATTTTACTTACCAGCTCATAAAGCTCCTGCCCTTGCTCAGCTACATACTCGTAACAGACCTGAAATTAAAAGTGCCTCATCATTAGCGAAGTTGCAATATTAGTATACTAAGGCTGTGTTCTTTGAGTTTGAATTCAGTGAAGTAAGTTTATACAAAACTGAATCTTCTAGAACTGAACTAAAGTGAATAGCATTAGTTAAAAAGGGTGCTGATTTTTTTTGAAATAAACCGAGCTAACCAACATTTGACGTTCTAAAGAACACGGCCTTATTACTACTATCCAATATCAGTAGTAGCTCACGAAAAGAAAACGCACATCAAAGCTCTTGTTTCGGGCTGTTGAGTCATGCAGTGCCTTCACACAGATATCGGCTACATCAGCACAACTTATCCCCTAAAAACAGTATAGATGGGAATATGGGATCAGCATCAGCCATCAAGCTTCCATCAAAAGGAATTCAGTTCAGTATGAACTGCATATCTTGACTGTTTACCTGAGAAATTCGGTTTCCTTGATCAAAAATCAGAGCACGTTGGCCACCAGGTTCTTCCTGCGAATATGAATAATTGTTATCTCAACTAATTGTCATTGAACTCCGGAAGCAAATCCAAAAGGTGAAAGATGGACATGTAAGCAGGCAGATGCACGGACAGTTGATTACAAAGATAATTGACAAAAGCTACAAAAAATCACTAAACTGGCTTCGAAAACCACACTTATGCAGGAATATTCCTTAAAATAACGAAAAAGAAAATGAGGTTGCCTTTTGTGCTTGAAAATTAATTTGATTATTCCAGTTTAGCACTAAAATTTACCTTCAAGGGTCCTGGACGGACTATTGTGTACCCAAGTCCTGATTTTCTCAGAGATTCCTCCCCAGCCTGTTGACGAGAAATGGTCATTGATGCCACCATAACATAATATGTGCCTCACACAAAAGATGACCAAAGAACTGGCGGAGAACAGCTATAAGATGCAGTCATACCTTTTTGGCTCTAACAACCTGCTCCCTTCTCGAGTCCTCAATTCCAGATCCTGTACATGATACTAAGATGAAGTCTGTTTCCTGCCCGCTCTGTACAGAGGAACCATTGCAAGATTATTATTAAGGCAAGACATTTATGCGGTTTAGCAAACTGAAGCAAAAGTAATTACTCGCATAACATGATAGCCATTGAGAAACACTATACGGACTGTATCTGACAGATCCAAGTCAACCAACTTGTGCATTAATTCTGACTTGATGGACAAATTAATCAAGTAGCAAAATAGACATTTATCATACTCACTGGCAATGCTTTTATGTACTCCAGGATAAGCTCGAAAGATCTCAGGTCTTGTTGCTTGTTCCCTGTAGCTCCATCAACTGATCTCTGCACCAATCCAAAAGTGACATAACAAGTTTGAGATTCCCTTCACAGTGACACAGTAGGAAGTGCAAACCTTTTTGGTTGGACTTCGCGAAGTCATTACAGTGATTGAAAATAGGTGGGAAAAAAATGGGTCAGATGAACTGTAACTCTAACTAATTATGCATGATTATACCAACCATTGACCTTGAAGTATACAAGTGCCAAATGCAAGTTTTACCAAGTCTCTTCCCGTCTCCACCCCCAATGAGCTTTCTGTAGCTCATTTGCTTACTTCACAGCCACAAAATATATTAATTAAAGCCTCAACCTTCACATGCCATTGTTTTCTCTTTGCGCCCTCCACTCTACCTTTTGATTTTCCACGTATCATTTACATAAGATGCATATACATACTTTCTCCTGACAGTTTACACAAGCCAATATCTAGACATAAAACTCAAATGGCAAGAGATATTTGTTTTTTTCAGAGCTAGAACACAGATTTTTCTAAAGTTATTAAGTAGGACAAGGAGTGAAATTGTACCTGTCTCTTAGGCTCAAACCTTATCGACAAAGTATGCACAAGGAATGGATCAAGAGGTGGATCATTGGGGTTCACTGCACGGAAAGATGAAAAGGGAACTCTGACCTGTCAACCACAAAGGCAAAAGCATGAGAAACAGGTTTCAGATATCTCTGAAATTTAAAAACCAGAGCTAATTTTCATTTGTTCCAAAAGGAAGATTTCCCACCCTGCAGAAACCAGCTTTCGTGTTAATTCGGGCAAAGTACATTTTGCTTTGGGATGAATCTGAAAGAGGACCAGCTTCAAGAATTACAACATATGGTCGACCATTTCCGCCAAGTGAAAGAACAAATCCGTCATACCTGATCATAAGTGGACATGGTGATATCACCAATTCTTAGATAATCTGATTATTTGCACGATATTCAAGTATTCTGTGTGATAACAAATAAACATACCGGTCCAGAGTACTTCCCAGCGGAAGTGATAACTTTTTGGATAGTTCCACATATCCTCCTCTAGTGTAAACATATCCTAAGATGGAAACAAAGTCAGAAATGCTAACATTGTCCAATGTGAATCATAGAGAGGACAGATCATAAGAAACACCGCACTACACCCATGAGTAAGAAACATCTAAGTCATAGTTGTAATCTGCACTGAACATGCTTCTCATACAAACCATAAGATTTCTGGGAAAACTGGTTTCAACTTTCAATAGCCTTTCAGCAAAAGGAGCAAAAATCATTTACAGGCAAATACCTGAGAAAATAGCCATTCTATTTTCATTCAATTGAAAGTTAGCCTCCATTCCTCCATCATACTTTGCGTCAACGGGATCTTTGAAATAAGTTCCCTGACGTATTTCCCATCCTTGCAGTGACTCTTCTGATTTGAATTTGGCTATTAGGAGCTTGCTTTTGCTGCTTTTCCCCGCTCTTAATTGCGCCAGTTGGTTGTTGTAGTCCTGTTATTTAAAATTGCCATGTCAGACCAATAAGCATCCATTTTTTTTATTATGCACCACATGTCTTTTTAAAGCATGTTTTTCTATCAGACTCCAGAACAACTTTCACACTCTACCTCACGAAAGTCTGCTACATGTATCACTCAAGTTCATGGTTCCCATATACTTTACAGGGAAGCAAAACAAAACAACTTAAGAAGCTTATACAAGAGGGTGTATGACCTGGAATGCTTTGGAGACATTGTAGACACCACGGTTATCTACGCGGTTGAGATCAGCCGTGATTGCTGAACGAGCAGTGGCACAATAGATGATTTTGCTGCAACCTTCAACTGCAGCCCAGAGGGTAGAAGGTTCACCCACGTCTCCAACCACCAGCTCAACTGATCTTGGAAGCATGTCTACTACCTCTTCATCGACCTTCCTCACCAAGGCCTGAAACATGGTTTATTAATAAGAGAACTCAGACTACTACCTCCAATGGAACAACAGGCCATCCGGCCCATTCCTAACTTTTGCCATATCCAAGGTTTACATGTACAGAAAAGAAAAGAAGAATAAGAAACCAAATAGCCCGCAGCAGGCACATCCCAGGGGTAGAAAACTACTGTTAATAGGGAAAACAGGACAAACAAAACTCAGCTGAATAGTGAAATTTTAGCTCCCACGGTCAACTACTGGGAATCTATCAACCTTGTATTATGCTAGATCCGGAGGAGGGGCAGAGAAAAATCACCAGACCACTCTACTTAGATCTCAATGTGAAGAAGCGCATAATTGATCTATTTCAACTAAGGTCTACTACAAGTATTTATGTCCAAACAATCCGAAGGATAGGCCTATAGACATTACAAAAGCCTGAAATTTCCCGTTTTGAGCATCTTACAATTGTATCTCAAAAGGATTAAGCAATATGGTCAAAGAGTTACACACCCCTCAACAGCTTGTTCATCATGGATTTCTGTAATATGAGTTATGTTGGCAACAACAATCTCTACCGCTTCTTTCCTCTGACTCCTCTCTTCTACTTCTCTTACAATCAGCATCAACAGCCGGGAAAAAAAAAAACTAAACTTCACATTCTCTCAGCACCACAACATTAATTTGAGATGCAAGACTGCAGACCACATTCCGCGCCCTCATTTTGTAAGTTAGATTTACAAATGTGACTACCGCAACCTCAATACCTATGTCCTGTCAAACTGCAACCTTAGATAACATTCAGTTCATACACAACACAGTATTTTTAAAGCTCCATTCTTTAGGACTGCACTGAATCGAGAACCTCTCAATTGAATTCAACTTTAATCAAAATTTGTAAAGGTAACTCCAGAACAGAATTGAATACCGCGACAAAAAGAACCTACATGTCGTTAATTCTATCACTATAGTCACCTGATAGCCATGAAAAGACCTCCATATACAGAATCACATCCAAACAACAATGAAACAGAAGGACAAAAACAAAAGTTAAGATGCCATCAAATTAAGTACCTTGACAGCGTAGCCCCGGAGCATGAGCTTCCGAACCACAAGCCGACCAATACTGCTGGTGGCACCAACAACCAGTACAGTAGTGTTCTGAGCACCAGGAACAGTAAACTCACACAAGGGAGCACCATCACCAAATGCCAACTCATTAGTTCTAATATCATAATCAGTTCTTGATATCTGACCTAAACCAGAAAACTTCTTCCAAACCTCATCAAATATCTGCCTTGATTTCCTCCCTAACCCAACTGGATTAATGTTCTTGATCACCTCACTTGAGCTACTGTTACTACTGCTACTACTTTCTGCCACCAAACTCACACTTACTTCCTCTTTTTCCTCAGTTTTGGTGCTTTCAGTAGCAATCTTTTTCTTGGTACTCTTTCTTTTCTTCTTTTTATTACTATTGTTATCATCACTACTGGTGGGTGATCCTTCATTGTTGTCAGCTGATGCTTTAGCTACAAAAAGTCTCATTCTTTCACTAGAAAGCTTCAATATGTGATTCTTACCTATGTTACTGTGCACATTGCTTGGAGAAAGCAAGTGCATTGTTGTAGCTGCTGCTGCAGCCATTGTTGCTCCAACAAATATTGACAAAAAATATTTGTGGGATAATTGCGTTTAATGATGCTGATATGATCAGTGCTTTGCAGTATCACTTTTGTCAGCAAGATTATGGTATATACATGTATTTATATACTTATATACATGAAAGTAGTGGATAATTCTAGTTGTGTGTACGTAAATTGTTCTTGTCAAATTATGAGGTCCCAAGAATGTAAATCCTGATATGCACAAATCATAAGTGGAGATGATTCAGCTGCATGGACCGTTATTCGCCACAATTTTTTGTGGGCCTCCACTTAGCATTGTCAAACTATAGCTCTCACCTTTTTCTGTGGTTATTAGACAAAACGCCAGCTCGACATGAAGAATTGTTTAGCACTCTAGCCTACTTTTTTACGGAACAAAACTGTACTAAAAATTGTTAAAACTTCATTTACAGAAAATCTAGAAAAATAGTTAACCGAAAGTTATTAAATTGATATGACAGATATCTGACATAAAATTTACACGATCCTTAACTCGATAGATAAACTTTTTACTCGATAATCTTACTTTAATTGATTACATCTGGTATGTCACTATGTCACAACTCACAAGTACTTGTACTCTGGTACCAGTTCTTAAGCATCCGTATTGTATCATGCAATAACTTGTTTGAACTCGTTTTATATACTGTATGAAACTGCGTTTTATATACTGTATGAAACTGGGTATTAATTACATAACAAGGTTAATTTTTTTTTTTTTTTTGAGAACCATAACAAGGTTAATTAGAATGACTTGTTTTTAAAACAGGTTCTAGCCTAACCCGCTTCAAACGAATCTTGGTAACACATGAAAGCAGTGACCGTATGATCTCCTGGAAGACAGTGACTTAAAAGTATGCAACAGTGTAGAACTGTAGATAGTAGTACAATCCAACGGGGAAGATAGTAGTCAGTTCTAGGTGTAAATAACTTTCATTTACTTTCCAAAATTGAAAAAATAGTGGTATTCTACAAAAACGGGGAAGATATATAAGAGGTTGGGAGCACAGTAATAACAGTTGCCCCCAACTATCCTTCCTTGCAGAAAAAATAAAAAAAAATCATTTCAGAGACCACAAAAACAGAACTTTAGTACACTTGCCACCAATGATGGCTTAACTGAAATTACAGGACAGAATCAAATAATTACCAATCTGGCACCCCACAAAGATGATGAAGACCAGTGCTTCTGCTCCACTAAGTGATATGTTAGTAGGCCTCTCGGAAGACAGCTCCCACACCCATTCTCTCGGACCTAGAGAGAGAATTCCGGGGGCCTCAACAGGGGGAGGAAGTTCTGGAGGACCGTATATGGGAGAAAAATACCTTCTGCACGTAACTTTGTACACACGACGAAGACCTCATTTCTCCTCCGACGATAATGTGAGTCGACTTTCACAAAATTGTACCAAATACTATATACATATTAACTAGAGCTGCCCGCAACTTCTGCGGCTCGTTGTCTCATCATCTCCATCACGGCTGCTCGTCGACGCGAATCAGATTGTTGCTGCAGCCGTCTTAGATGTTCTTTCAAGTCTCTGAAGAGAGTTTTCAAAGTTGAGAAATACAGTCCAGAAACAATTCATGCATAAAAACACGAAAGCTGAGTACACTAAAAAAACGAGGCACAAACCTGCAACGAGGTACATGGCATTCTGACTCCTTGCAAGCGCGAGCATGAAGTTGAAGAAGATACCACATCTTTTTACAAAGAACACAACCCCCAGAAGCACGTACTTTGCACTGAATCCCATGACGGAAGAGCCCTTTGACCTTCCGACAATTTGGATACTGGCAAAGGGGTGAACGGCACTGTGATGCATGCACCAGTAGATCAAGCATTTTCCGGAGCTGTAATATAAGCCAGATAAAAAGTTTTAGTACCCAAAGCAACAGACACAGCACCAATGCAATACATTACAACAACAACCGCCACAACATCAACCCAGTGTAATCCATCCCCATTCAATGGGGGTGCGGAAGGCCAGGATGTATGCCACCTTTCCCTTCAATAAAAACACAGTTGATTCCAAGATTGACCTAAAATGCATTGTTGCATTGAAGTATTGACTTCCCCAACTTCACTAAAAATAATTCCCTTTTTTTATTTAGTCCATAATCACCTAAAGCTGAAAGAGAGTAATAATTATTTCAACTTCATCAGCAATGGACCTGATACGCTAAACCGTACTCCTATCAAAAAAAAATATGCCTACCTCTTTGATTGTGACAACACAAGTACCCATATGTACATCCAATTGTGATCAAAGTGGAAAATAAACCAAACATACACACTGCCATGTTCCAGAGCAACAAGTATGACACAAGCCTTCTGATGTCAGCCGAAACAAGGAACCAAACAAGCAAAGTGCCCTATCTAATTATTTGTGAATGACAAGGGAAATATGAATGAAAGAAAGAAGAGGGGGGGGGGGGGGGG
>ONZK01002797.1:0-15568 GCA_900322385.1 Pharnaceum exiguum | reverse complement strand
GGTCAACTTATGAGGATGATCAATACCTCCATCCTTTTGGTAACAACTGTTACAGACATCATAGTCCGGACATGTTTCGCAGCGCCAACCTTGACCAGTCTCGATATCAAGATGGCATATATTACATGTTGTCACAAATGCTGGGGCAGTTGGATTATGGAGATGGTACAGCACCATCATCGAAGAGTGCTTCGCCCGACGTAGTGTATCGTATTGGTAATGGTTCCCTTGGCAAAGACTCAAAAATGCCTGCCGTGTATCAAAAAATTCACTCTCAAGAATCTCATCTTTATCCTTGGTGTCTTCTGGTACATCATTAATCTCAACCTGGATTCAAGGCCATATGAAGAGTTAGGTGAAAAATGATGAGGAACACTTGTAATAAACTAACATTAAACTATTTCCAACAAGCACAAACTCCCTCACAATCAAGAAAGCAATCTTACTCGATAGAATGTATGCTTCTCCTTTTGGTTAATAGGATGTCTTTCCCGGTCCTCACGCTTTTGCTCTGCTTCATAACATCTGCAAAAAAAAGTACATAAAAATAACACAATCACAGACATTAGTCTTAACAGTAGATAATAAATAAATATCAAAATGAGACAGTACACCCAAGACTCTCATTGCAGAATCCCAACAAGACCAATGAAATTAAGAAACTTTAAAATCACACTTAGTTTGTAGTTGTACCAACCCCTTCCCATCCCCCTTTTTTAACTTTTCAAGTCACAAAATAGAAATAAAAAAACATGATGATACAAACTGAAAGCTACAAACAATTAACATAGATGGAACATGCTTCGACTAAAATTAAAACCATGATCACAAGCAAGGAAACAAAGGGAAGGGGGCAGCATAACTGATGCTTATAACCCAAAAAGAACTACTCCCTCCGTTCCACTTTATCTTCCAAAATGCCAATTTAGGTGTTCCAATTTTATCTTCCAAATGCCATATTTGGTAATGGGTTACCCACATACATTACCATTACACCCTAAGCTTTACCCCACCAATCTAAGCCCATGGACCATTGTAATTTAACTTGAGATTTGATGGGTATAATGGAGCATTCACACTCCCAACCACTTCACCAAACTCATTTTGGAAGATAAAAGTGGAACGGAGCAAGTAACTTTTACTCCCTCGGTATCACAATCTTCATGTTTCCAATTTGGTCTGTTTCACTATCTTCTTCTTGATTCCTTACACGGTATATTTTCATCCTCAAAATGACCAAGTGTCCTTACTCCTTATAAAAACAATAAAGGCCCACTAATTCTTCGCTCTCTCTCTAGTCCCTACCATGTGCTTGATAAACGTGGTTGAGTAATATTTGCTATATTCTCTTAATCTCCTTGGTCTCCATTCTAAATCCAAACAAAAGAAGACTGTGTAACAAAGGAAGTAGAAAACATACAATGATATTTATCAACTACTTGTATTCAAACTTAACATGAAGCATTAAACACAATCACCAATCAATGTACAAACTAAAGAATCCACAACTACGCACTGTGATCTTAACAGACAAAATGCATGACAATTGCGCGGGCATGCAAGACACATATACAGCACACACGCATGCAAACACAGAGTTCACAAAACCAGTTCAATCAACGATGCTCATCAGCACAGGATACCTCAAGACTTATCAGGGCAACATCATTTAAAGTCACAAGTGTTTCCTTTATTTCAATACAGGCCACATTAATATTTCAATGAGATCCATATATAAGTTTTCTTCTGACTTCCAAAGTCATTGCCCAAATATAAGCAGGCAGTCATTTAAGTTCCAACACATCCAGATCAAACTTTCTCATAATCATACTAATTGTCATCAAATTAATGAAGTTTCACATAAAAGGTAGCTAAATAGATGGGCTATTGCACCAACAACTGCTACCCGCCTACCCCACTGTGATATCCCATCCACATGACTCATCGTCATGGATCAACATTTTGATGCTCCCAAATTAAGCGAATACTATAAATCTATAAAACAAAGCTAACATGGGATGAGGCATATAAAGGGATTAGAGTCCACTGTAATGCAGCAGAAATCCCACACAATGCAGGTTCAAACTTACTTGTCACAAAGATGGAAATTTTTGCATAGGTTACAAGCCCAGCGAAATCCAGAAACCATAAGCCAGCAACAATGAGAGCACGCATGCTGCAAATGGACCATGATAAAATCTTCCTTCATTGGGGCAATGGTCTCACCAAGCTGCAAAACAAAGTCCATAATTAGACACCTAAATAATAACAATACACAACTACAAACCCACTGAACGATCATATAATAATTTATAAAAAAAACAATAAAAAATTGCCCTGCAACTGCAAGAAATACAAAAGTTCTTTTGGCTTTCAAAATTCCCCAACCACAGAAATCTCAATCTTAGTGGTCAAAAAACTTTTACAGAAAACAAAAAAAATTGAAAATTACTTTATGCATTAAAAGGAGATCCTTTGATGCATTGCTAGAAAGATCAGTTTGGCCAGTCGCTTTAAGAGCTCTTTTCGTCAAGGTCTTCTTCATCACTCCTTTCTTGTTCTGTTTCCTTCCCTCCTCTTCTTGATTAATCTGATAGATCATATCCTCCGCAGCACCAGGCCAATAATCTCCATCAAAATATGGCAGCCTAGCTGCAGTAACCTTGGCCTTGCATTCACCCGTTTGTATAAAGAAATGATCATACAAGTTAGTAAGTTCAACAACAATATTTTCTTTTGCAGCTTTCCTCAGCATCGCCAAGTACCTGAAAAATCAATAAATGAGTTCACTAAAATTTAAGTTGAGAAGCAGCCCAGATTCTTCAAAGGAATTAAATGCATTCATTATCTTACCACTCCCTTAATTTGTCAGACTTCGGAGTTTTCTGGATCTCAGGGTGGCAGTACAAGATATAATCTTCTCCCTTTAGAGGAGGACATGCCCAAATGTAACAACTTGTAAAGCCCCTTTTCTTGCAATATTCAAGATACCCAATCTGGAACAACAATCAAACCACATAAGAGGATGGCTACACAGCACATAGACAACAATTATGTGAGATTCTATCTTACCAAGATTTCATGATAAACATATGTGCGGAGAGCCTCTCCAGACACAGTCTTTACTTCAGGCCTAAAGTATTTTACTGAATCCAGGTATGAGAGATAAACACGACGCTGATTTGGATGCTGACTTTCTGAACCAAATTCTTGAACATACATGCCATATAAGCACACTTCCACTCCTTCAATCTTCTGAAACAGTAAAACAACCTGAAAGTGCAACTTAAATGTCAGACATAATTATCTCGGAGGGTCAGAACAGTTTTTCTAGTAGTCATGCAATAGGTTACCCAACGAACTTGCTATACATGATCACTTAACATGCAAAGAAATCACAAACCTTTGATTTGTAGGGATATTCAATGGGGTAGTTCTCCTCACGAAAAATTTCAAGAAACCGTGGTTTGACCTCCAACTTCTTGTCAACAGAAGACACAACTCTCACAACAATCCCTTCTACTCCAGGTATCTGGAACAAAAAAAAAAACAGTTTGACTTAATAATACCATCAAATAAAAAGCCAATTAGATGCTTCCATCACACAGGGTACATGTTTCCACACAATTCACGCATTCAGCAAATAATGATAACATCAACAACAATAATCCCAATTCCACTGGGATCTGTTTGGTCAAGATGTAGTTTCCCACGTAAAATACAGAAAGGTTTACAAAAAATCTGAAAAGAAGTGCCAACTCATCCAACTTCATCAGCAAAGGCCTATGTCAATGTATCCATGATGAGGAATGGTCCAGGAGAGGAAAAAAGGGGAGAATAGGTCCTATTATTGAGTTGGTGGGACAAATTAAGAGGGTAAATAGGAGCTTTAAACCTTAAAAGCAATGGGACATTCATTATGGATTTGGATCATCCCGAAAAGGAAAAGGTCCCATTGATTTCAAGAATGAGGGACCAAGGCAGATACTAAAGATAAATGCCAACAAAACATAAGATATAAGGTGGAGAGATAAGCCAAACAAAGAATTTCCAGACACGTGACAAACCCACCGAAAAATGTAGGTCATAATATAGGATAACGCAATGGAAGGGTACCTCATCATAACTTTTTCCATGGTGTCTTGCTCTATCTGTTCTCTCCTGCTTCAATTTTTTGAAAAGGCGACTCTCTATGTGGTCACTAAGAATTGTTCTTGGCAAATCTTTTGCCCCCAGAACAGCATTCTGTGGTAATGGCTTACGCTCACCCCTTTCAACTTCTTCAATATAACAATTAGGACACGTGTATTCAGCTTGACCACCATCATTTCGTCTACCATTAAATAGTGCACAGATCTGATGCTGCCAGGCTTCGCACCTGTCACATTGAACCCACTGCAAGAAGTATAGCATGAATCAGTCAAAGAGAATTAATATATCAATTCCTCGTTGGTAAAATCACAGAGGACTGCACAGCATACCCATTCTTCCGTCTCCTCATCATTTTTCTTCTTCTCCAGCCTTGACTTTGGTATTGCAGTTCCATCGACCAAAATACTGTCACCTCGGGCTTCATTATAACATGGAATACAAAAATAATGCCTTGTATCACCGGCTCCAACAGTATAAAACATTGCGTTGCGCTTAATTCGAGCACCACAAGGGCTACAGTAAATGGGTGGTGGTTCAAATGTCAATTTCTCTACTGCACATAACTGACATGAATTTTCACTCATTGCCTGCTCCATTGCCTGATTCTTTTCCACCTTCGCTTTACTCTGTCAGTGACAAAAGAACAAGTATGAGAAACTATGAGAAGTAAAGAGCAAGGCAGAAGCAGCACAAGTCCAAGCCAACTGCAAGTTCCTAAAACTGACACAAATGAGACAGGCTAGTTCCACTCAGGCTTAGTGAGCAAAAGCTTCACCCTGAAAAACCATTTGGCCAATTAAAGGATTCCTGGAAACACCTATGCACATTATGCGGCTTACAATGCTATAAAATGCAGTAACAAGAACCGGAATAATAGCTTTGATATGATTCAGATTCCGGAGAGTCAAACCAAAGACCAAAAAACATTCACCAAGGAATACAAAGAATTAAACTTTGACTCAACAATAGAAATCAAGTTCTACCAACAGTTAACTACTGAAAATATAAATGATAAATCCCACAATACCAAGAAATGCTATAAATGACTACACACATCAAGGAGGAGAAACAAACCTGTCCAACCCATTGTCTAAGACCTCTAATGTGCTCCCGAACTTGCTCTGGAGTAAACAGTTCTGTTAACGATACCCCTTTTATCTTTGGTTTACCAGACTTTGTCACAGCTCCCTGCTCAGATGGCTCAGACACTCCCTCTGACTTCACTTGGCCATCATCTCTTCCAACTTTAGCACTTTCTTCTTTCACTACGGGCCCAAAATTATTCACAACTAGTGCACTATCCTGCTTCTGCTTACTAGTATCAACCGCTACATTCTTAATCTCAACAGCACCAGAATGAGAACCCCTAAGAATATCTGCCTTAACATCTGGTATCTCAGACTTCATTTGCAGATGATCTTCACTTTTCTCGAATGCTTTTGTTTGTACACCCTCGGGACCATGAGAGATACCACTGATGTTCCCGGGCACAAACATACTGCCACTTTCATCTATGACAGAATGAGAAAGAACCTCAGCCTTGAAGCGTTTCATGGATGGTTGTAAATCATCTGAAGATTCAATAACTGGTGCAGAAGGCTTTGATGCATCTTTAGAATTGACTTGTAATGGTTCTGATGATCTGCGACACACATCAACAGATCCTGGCAACCGCGGATCTCGAACAAAAACTCTAGGATGGGAACGCATAAAATGCCTGACCCCAACACACACAACACATGCTGTATTCCTACATATCTTGAAATGATTTTGTAAATTACGAGAGGTGCTGCAGCGAGGGTATGGACATGGAGAAGCATTACAGGTGTCCATATGTTTCAACAATTTTTGTACATTTATGCAATAACTCTCTGCACATTTTCCAGGTGGCGATGTACAAGCGCCCGCATGACGCAGGAATAATAGCCATCTGATTCGATTCAACGTATTCCGGTCATGGTTGGAATTTCCAGAGTTTAAGGCAACTCCACCTGGTCTGGGGTGGTCACCTGCGCTTCTTAGAGCGGTTGAGTCATGAATAACAGGCACTTCACGAGACAAATTGTTGGTTTCGGAGCCATCACGCACAGCAACTCTATGGAAGAACTCCTCACGGAGATGCTGTTCATGCGAAAAGGTTTCAGGCAGCAACGAGCTCTCTGATCCAGTATGCCATTGGCCATTAAGTGATGTTTCTTGCTGCGCACCTGAGGGCAAGCAACTGTATCCATTTGTACCCTCATCAGACATCTGATGAGAGTTTCGAAGTGGTGCGGACCGTATGTCTTGAACCCTTGACGGAAGTGAAGATGCCTGAGAACTCCTGGCAACGGTTCCATTCAAACTTTGCTGGACTTGACCCTGAAATTCAGGAAGCTGGAGCAGCCCAGAAGCCGCTTGTGACTGAAGAACCTCATTTTGATGCCCTGTTCCAGGTTCCTGCTTCACCTGACTACGAAGATCAGATGCCATTTGTGACTGAACAAGAGAACCAGTCCTGCCTAAACCTTGTTGCTGTTGATTACTGAGCCTTTGTTCACCATAAGCAGAAAACTGTTGGTGGGGTTGCAAATGATGAGGCTGCCGTTGATATTGTTTTGTCGAAGACAGTGAATTATTGTCTCCAGGTGACTGTGACGTTTGGAAGTTAAGTTTTCCCACGTGCTCCGCCAAGTGAGGTCTAATGTACGGCACCTGTTGTGTATTAAGAACATTTGACTGGTTAAGCAAGTTGGGCCTGGTCATTGATTGCGATCTCAACTGATTGACATTCTGATTGTTCACAAATTGTCCAGTTGCGGCAGTAGGGTTGTAAAAGTTTCCAGTTCCAGAAGAATCAGAAGCTCCTAACCTGTCACCTGCATAAAAAAATATATGTATATCATCCAGCAATCGTTAATCTGAGAAATCCCAGACATTACCGGTCAAACAAACACAAACTGGCACTACCTTGCATGACAGGTCGCTGTTGCTGATCGTGGGACTGTTGTGAAGGTGTAGAAGAAGTACCAAAAGAAGAAGTATTCATATAGTTGTCAGAAGTTCCTGAACCATTCATCAATTGCATATTGTTCCCAAATCCACTATTCAAAGAACCATTCTGAATTCTCTGTTGCACGAAAGACCTCGCATTACTGCCCATTGCACTAAGACTCTGTAAGACACGGGTATTTTGACCAACTTCATGTTTTTGGGGAAGCTGTTGAGACACCACGGTAGAATCACTGCTCGAAAACACACCGATGTTATTAGCATTGTCCACATTCATCGATGATTGATTATTAGTACTGAATCCGGGAGTAGGAATCATTTGGCTTGCGATTCTCTGCCCAGCAATCATGCCATTCTCTGTAGTATTCGTAGAAAACCCAGTTGAGTTTTGCTGGTAACCATTTGATAATGTTCCTGCAAAAACAAGATCACTGCTAAGGCACTGAATTTTTTAACGTCACTCAACTGATCTACAACCAAATTTACTCACCTTCAGCTGCATGAAAAGAACCACCACGCATGCCAGAAAATGAGCCATTGGTGTTTGGCATCAAGCTTCCCATGCCTGAACTTGATGTTGGCATGCCACCACCAGCATTCGCTGAGACCATAGAAGGATCAATAGATGCAGTCATCACATTTGAATTTCCACTCTGCTGCAGCCCAGGAGTAGGAATCATCGTGCCAACAGGCGTAGAAGTATTCACAAATTGCGACTGTCGAGCCAACTGATTATTTGCTGGTGATCGTTTAACAATATGATGCAAACGGGCTTCAAGAGTTTCCAAATTCAAATAGTCATCCTGTTTATAAATCCAAAATTTCGGTAAGAACACACACAAGTAAAAACAGAATTCAAGGAAGTGACTTAGTTTCAAAAGGGCGCGCCCAAGGCGCAAAACAAGGCAGGTGCAGGACCGGTTGCATCTAAGTAGGACTAGGCACACCCATGCAAAGAGGCACACCTTTAGGACACCTCGAACGCCTAGGCAGCCTAGCAAGGTACCCAAAAATGTACCTTTGATCTTTTGTGTTTTTTGTTCACCAGAAGGCGATACGTGTCCCTGGAGATCTTTTCTGTATGTCAATGGCGACTGAGTGACACAGGCCCTGAGACCTGGGTTTCTATTCCCCTCCCTCCCTCTGTCCCTCTCCTTATACCTCCCTCCATCTCCCTCATCTTTATCTTTCGTCATGCGACGTTTGAGATAAGTCCTAGGCTCCTAGCTGATATGATGCATAAAGTTGTAAGTGGCCCCATGAATTTAAAATATAAAGAAGCCCACAAACTTTAACTTTTGACTTTAAAGCAGAAATAATCTATTCAATCTTTTTATAAGCAACCCGCCAGTCAAAGTCTCAAAAGAACCTGTGGGTCTCTCTCATGAAGAGTTCTCAACTTTTTTTTTCTTTTTTATTTGGGTAACAGAATTATGGTACCAGGTAGTCTGGTACCACCTGGTTCAATCATATAGGAACCAGCACCGGAGTCGGTTCTGGGATTTTAGTTCCGGTTCCAAGTAACGACCTGATACCAGGTACCCATGCTCATCCCTAAATGTACCGTGTGAAACAGATCTACGAAGTGAGGAAAAATACTGTAACTAATTATATAATTTTGCTCTTTTCATATTTAGGGATCCCCAATCATTCCTGGATACCCATTAAAACAGACTGATTATCCCTACCTAATGGCATGGTATTGCTCAAAAAAGCCCAACTACTAGACCATTGGAAATGAAGTGTGATGATTTCAGCACCAACAGCCAGACCACTACAAGAGTAAGTCTAGTGACTACTAGATTAGACTTCAGTCAAAATATGTGCAGGTAAACGCATCAAAATGAGTAGATTACCATTGATCTAGATGTCCTATATATCGCATCTTCCAAGCGTTTTGAAATATCTTCAATCTTCTTAACAGATGCTTCCGTTTGTGCTGGTTGCCTCAACGTCAGTATCTCGTATCTGGAAAGAGATAGCACAAAGAAAGTAACACCGTCATTGAAGTATTGAACAAATTACAGAAGGGGGAGGGGGACACTATGAATACAACTTTTGAGCTATTGCGAATTGCAAGCAACATACAACAGCCACCAACAGCACAGGTAACGCACAATCATACAAAAAAGATATGCTATAAATTAACGCACTACCGCAAATCAAAGCTACTTAAACTAGCTCAAAGTTTACAGCAGAAAAAACTGAAGTTACAAATGCAAACGGAGAGCAATGCCTACATATGATCACCCAGATATAACATCGTAACACAGAGAACTCTCCTCTTTAATCAAGGAATACCAGAAATCCCACTGTGCACTCGAAATAAAAAACAGGGAACAAGTCAATACTTTCTTCCTCACCACCTCTTATCTAGACTAACTGGCTATCATTACCCCAGCCAAATGTCCACCCCAACAACAAATATGCGAACAGGACATGATTGTAGGAAAAACGGAGATAGAATTACAACTAGTCCCGCTTGAGTATAATAAGTGTAATAACACCTAAACCTTATTCCGCAAGCATACCGCCAATAGCAAGTGGCAATAATATGAGGAAAGCCATTGGCAGTTACTTTTTTTTTTAGATAAAATGGGTATCTAGGTTTTGCCTAACTAATCCTATGGGCCTTGAAGTTAACGACTGGTAAAGCCAATGGCAGTTACTGCCAACATGAGCAGATAATTAGAGCATCTACGAGCGTGCCATACACAAGAACTCTAGCCTTGAAGCCATGAACAATAGTAAGCCTTCATATGAATCGAAGTAACCATATTCAGCAAGGTAACCACAAAAACAGAAATGATCAATTCATGTCCCAGTAACATTAAAGAAGTCTCCGCAAATACTCTTACGCATATCCTGAGTTCAAGAGAATCCTGAGTTCCTGGCAGAGAAGACTATATATTGACCCTAAAGTAACTATAGAAGACCAGACACACGCACACATGTATAGACATCAAACAACAGCTTGACTACGCCATATCTTAATAGAACACAACAACTGGTTGCACAAGTAATGATCTTTCACCACTGAAATTTTCAAATTCAAACCATCATTACAACGGAGCTGTAACAAAAAGTTTAAAAAAGAAAAGCAGTGATTGGGAGAACAAGTAAAGATCCAAAAAACAAATATCTTACATCTTCTGCCGGATAAATAACCGTTCGGGCTCTATAAACGAAGGACCATTTTGGGCACCGAAATTCTGCATGGGCTGATGGAAGGTGTTACCATTCTGCTGAGGTAATCCAGAGAGCTGGTTACCGGGCTGGTTAGGAACTTGCCCAGATATTTGCCCTGACAGGTGCGTCTGAACATTCATTTTCAGCCTGGAATTCACCAATAGCCCCAAAGTGCATCAGTTTGAGCAAACAAAATCAAATTGCTGCCATCTTAAGCACATCTGACGCCACACATAGATAGCATTTGCCCAAATAATGTCAAGAAAAAGATCAATGCAGCCTGAAAATCCCTGCCAAAAGAAAGAAAATCACTTGATGCAGCCCCCAAAAAAAATGAACCAAAAAGTTATCAAAATCCATTCCCAAAACACTACAGTATACACAAAAGCACAGTGAATAAAACATATCGATTAAAAGTGGTTGCAGCAAAGACCTGCAGCTGCAGCCAAAAAAGTATCCAATTACACTTTTTTTAAATCAGCGAGTATCTCTTCATCATTTTGGTACCCAAACTTCACAAAACCTGTTACAGGATAAAATAACATGCTGGAAAAACAATAAAATAAAAAGATAGTCAACTACTAAAGAAGTAGATAAGAAAACTCCAAAAGCAATAATCTAATTCTAGAGCAAGTGAGAATTTGTAACAAATCAGCGACTATCATTTGTCTAGTTTGCAAAGGAACTGGTCTAATTTGTAACTTTCTATTTAGAGAACAACTTGTCCTCCTTATTAATGAAAAATTTTCTTATCTAAAAATTCTAAGGCAAGTGAGACCGAAAGTAAAGAACATCATACGGTTGCAGCCAAATATGATCATTGCATATCTGCTCACCCACCGCCTCTGCTAAGTTTAATGCAGAATTGGTGAAAACGATTTCAAAAGTCTAACTCACCACACCCTGGTAAAGCAAAAGTGCAATGTCAACAGAAACAGCAAATTATATCCATGTAACCATCTGAATACTGCAACTAGTCGCCATATATCATGATATCGCTATACGCTCCAAAGCAACAACTATATCTAGTCACTCCCAAAATAAAACCTACTACAAACTTGGTAAATTGGATAGTCCACAACTCCACATCATTATCTATGTATACTCTTAAATCCTGAACTCACGTCTCAATTTGACTATTGGAAAACTACTATCATGGAGAAGAACTCATTAACATCATATGTTTACTATTAAATTTTCCTCTATATGATAACTTACCAATGTCCGTGCAAATGCACAGAGCTAATAGACACTAGTTATTCCTACAACCACAATACTCCAGCTCGCAGAACATTTAAAACAGTATGCAAAAGGGCTACCACTACCAGTCTACCACTAGTCCACTATGAACCATACCACCAAAAGAAATCATTACCTTCTCCTAACAATGCAGAGTACTGACTGATACAAGCCAATGCACTAAAGAAATACCCGGCAACGCACATTTAACTCGTATTCCACTCATTCAGTCCAAGTACTATAACACCATTATGAAAAGCTCATATCTTGCAGCCCAAGAGGGTACTACTAAACTCATCGTAGCCTCTCAATCCGGATACATTCCACACAATATCACTGAGTACTCAAACAACGCGATACAACTCGAAACTCATCACCAACTACACTTATATACAAAAAAAATTGCACTAACCTATCAATCAATGACACAATCAAAACACTGTGAAAATGGCGGGCAATCAATCAAGTTCAAAACTTTCACTACCACTATTTATCAATTAACTTACAAACTACTTTGACTTCAACATGACCAAACTAAAATTCAATCACTAGCTAACTTAAACATTATCATCATCATCATAATCAGCATCATAATCATCATCACACTACAATGTTAAGCACAATCACAACAATAAACCAAAAAGAATCAATCTTTACAACCCCACATAACCAATCACTTACAAAATCCCCAAAATCAAAAACCCCCAATTCTTACCTCACCAGGAGAGAGAATCAACTCCGACCCTTCTCTGATCGTGCACTAAATCACTCAGATCCTCCAACAAACCAACTCACCTTATCAACCAAACCAAAACCCCCAACTTAATTCCCCTTAATTGCCCCAAATTCGAATTGTGATTTGTAAAATTAGGGTTTGAGAGATAAAACCCTAAAATTAAAATTACTCTCAAGATTGGGGGTTATTCACAAAATTGAAAGATGGGTAATGAAATTGAAGGAAAACCCAGATAGAATTCGGTGTTTTTATTCGATGATTTTTTATCTCAATTTGGTTGATGTTTCGATTTCAATCTATTCTCTCTCTTCGTATATGTTCGTGTAATTGTTTCTCTCTCTTAAAACTCGTCTTTGGTTTTGTTTTGTTTTTTTGGGTTTTTATTTTTTAGTTTTGTTTAGTTTGTAACTTTGTGATGTCTTGTGTCTTGTCTTTGGTTTGGGTTTTCAGATACATAACATAACATAACACATCAGTTTTTAAGGTTATTTGTTAATTGATTGATTTTTTTCCTTTTAAAGAGATAATAATTGTAAGTAACAAAGTATAGTTTTTTTGTTTCCCCATAGGCCGTCATTGACCATCGGATTTGTACACTTGTATGGACTTCTTTGTTCCCTTGTCTCTTTTCTTTTTTCTTTTCTTTTTTTGGTATTTCTTTAGAGCCTTTTTATTTATAATTTTAGGTGATTTTGGATTTATTTAGATATTGATTTTTTTTCCGATATAAAAAATTGGATTGATTTTGATATTCAAATTGGAGAATAAAACACATTAGGATTCTTAGTAGTTGTAGTTTCTAACAAGGGCTGTAGGAAAACAAAAAAAAAAATAGTGATTGAATTTTTAGTATCAGAATGACTAGCTTGATATAAGGTTGAGACTAGTGAAAAAAGGTTTTATTTATTTAAATTTAGGTGTCTCATCCTTAAAACATTTTATTGAAGCCATCAAAAAAAACATTTGATTGAAGGATTGTAACTTTAAGCAAATCTCGACCCCCGAACACTCATATTGAATGGGGATTTACACTCGAATTTTGTTGTTGTTGATTATAACTTTAACTATATTCAAGAATGAAACTGTGTGTTTGTCAACTTGTTATTAACTAAACCATTTTGGTGAAGTAGCCAGGTTTGGAAAGATTATTCGTCAACGGTTTGTAGATAATTATTTTGTGTGTTTTTCAAATTAATAGGTGTAAGATAAGTAATAACAAACTAAAAAAAAATAAACTACCACAATGTCATTACTATCATATTATTTAAACATCACATCTAAAACAATGAAATTAATGAACGCATTAGTTTTAAGCTAATACACACTTACTAATCTTCTCCATCTATATATCACACAAAAATAGTAGTTAAGGAATGAAAGCGAATCCAAAGAAGAAAGCATTAAGGAAACAATATAATTCAACCGAAAGTACGGCTAGAAGGGTTTTACCTTAGAAAACCCAAATATTACGATGAAATAGGCAATTACGTCCTTATGTACATTAGCCTACACATTTGAATTAAATAGCTACCAAAAGAACTTGAAAAACTAAGAGTAATACTCTATCAACAGATTATGCATGATAGACTAAAACATGTTATCTATATGTAGTTGTTTGGATCCAATGTTACTCAAAAGAAACATTATATTCTTCATTTTTTTTCTCATGCTTATTTTCATTGACGAAGATTGATAGTAGAATCTTCAATTTAATCTTATAATTTCAATTTGCAGCTACGTGGTTATGCTCGAACTCGTGGTGTAATTTAACTCATGAGGACTTTTTTAAGGTGGCAAGAACATTGGAGAATGCTCTTTATATGTATGAAAGCTCATTTCGATGTGGATACCATGGTATGGGATGGGGATGTACCATCCGTGATGATGAGGGGGACTTGGTTGCTGCAAGGGTGTATAAGGAGCGGGGCAGTTCGATCTAGAATGGAATGAAGCCAAGGCGTTGTTGTGTGGGCCCAAGCTTGCTTTGGACATAGGCTACCAAAACATCGTGGTTGAGAGTGATAAGTTCAAAAGCGTTAAATGTCATAGTATAATTGCTTTTGTCATTGATGACATTTTAGCTATTTCGTTTCACTTTGATTTTATTTCCTTTATGCATATTCGTAGGTGTGGTAACAAAGTTGAAATAACTTTGCGAGTTATCTTGAAATGAATTAACTATCGCATTCCCGCATCAAGTGTCTCGGAAAAAAACTTATTATTTTGAATGTATATATAAGAATTGAACTATAATGACTTGGTTTTTAATAATTGTAGTTTATGTATGGGTATTAAATTAAATAATAAAGAAAATAAATGATAAAAAGGCACAAACACTTTGTGAAGTGTGAGAGAAATTTCAATTTTCATCATGATCCTTGTTTACATTTATAGCTATTGTCTCCTAACTTATAATGCCGTACTAACAAGTAACAACGATTTTATAACTATAAGTGAATAACATTATTTTGGCATATTTTCTTATTCCTATTTTACAACTTACATATTGAATATCCCATCAATTTTAGTTCAAATTCCTATTGTTTATTTTTTAACTTTGATGGGTTGAAATTCTAATTGTTTATTAAATTGACATTATTAATTTTTTATTTAATTTAATTTATTGGGTGGACAATGAAGTCAAAATTTGATACGTAGTTTTTTTTTTTTTTGCTCCAATCAATATTGCCGAACTACATCGAATGACATTTTACTACAAAAGTAAAAGAGTAAGCAGTTGAGGACAATAAAAACTTTGGAACAAGACCTCATTTCAGATCATTCTATTAACTTCTTGAATCACTATTTTCAAGTTTCAAAGCAGCTGCTCGTAGACGAGAATCAAGCTGTTGCTGTAGTCAACGAAGCAAGAAGTAACTACACAGTATACAGATTACAGACACTATACCCTACTTCCATCCCAAATTAGTAATTACAGAACCACCTTGTTAATTGTGACTTCCACAAGTATTCCCGGGTACTCTTCAAGTCTATGAATACCCATAATTTCGAATGAGCCATCTATTACTGCTAGCGTTCTGGCAACTTCTCAGAAAAAATGTACCATCATCAACTACTTGAAATTCTGGAGCAATATACCCACGTTTCAACGAACTATGTACTGACTAGCAGCCTCCGACGCCACTAGTTATCTCATCATCTCCATCCTAATCGCTCGCTACCCCAAGCCTCCTTAGTTCTTCCTTCACTTCTCTGAAGAGAGAAAATTTGAACTTAAGAATTGAGAAGTGTGATCCAGAC
>ONZK01002796.1:44187-68400 GCA_900322385.1 Pharnaceum exiguum | reverse complement strand
GTTGGAAAAGGCCTTTGACCTTCCGACAATGTGGATTCAGGCACTGGGGTGAAAGACACTGTGATGCATGCACCAGCCCATCGAGAGTTTTCTGGACCTGAAAATAACGCAAAGGAATAGTTTGAGTACAACTTGGACAATAGAACGAAGCAAGGGACAGAGCTAGAATTAACCCCACACACATCCATTCCGTAATTGATATTCGCCTTGTTAACTGTAACTTATACTAAAAGCCAGGTGCACATCATACTTGGAATCACAGTAGAAAAGAAACCAGACATACACTGACAAGTTCCAGGTTAACAACAGTATTAAACAAGCCTTCTGATTTACTTTCTCTGTTTCTTTGTGGATAAAGAAAAAGGGGAAAAGGTTAGTGCTTAGGCGGTTAATCCATATGCTTGATTACCTGGGAAGCAGCAAGCTGTGTGGTTTCCTTAAGTTGAATTCCACTCTGCAGCAGCCCAGGACTAGGAATTATCGGGCCAACATGCGTAGAAGTATCCATAAATTGTGAATGTTGAGCCAACTGATTATTTGCTGTTGGTCGTTTAATAATATGATGCGTCTGAACATTCATTTTTAGCCTGGAATCACCAATAGCCTCAAAGTGCATCAGTTTGAGCAAACAAAGATCAAGTTACTGTCATCTTAAGCACATCCGACGCCAAACAAAGATAGATTTGCCCAACTAATGTCAAGAAAAAGATAAATGCAACCTGACAATCCCTACCGAAAAAAAGAAGAAAATCACTCAATGCAGCCCCAAAACAATGAAGGCAAAAGTTATCAAAATCCATTCCCAAAACACTGTAGTCTACACAAAAGCACAGTGAATAAAACATATCGATGAGACAAAAGTGGTTGCAGCAAAGACCTGCAGCTGCAGCCAAATAAGTATTCAATTAAGTTTTTTTAAATCAGCGAGTATCTAATCATCATTTTGGTACCCCAATTCAAAAAACCCAGTACAGGAATAAAATAACAACTTGGAAAGACAATGATAATAAATAGATAGTCAACTATTAAAGAAATACAGAAGAAAACTCAAAAGAAATAATCTACTACAGAAAAGTGAGACAGAAAGTAAAGCACATCAGAAGGTTGCAGCCAAATATGATCGTTGCATATCTGCTCACCCATCACCTCTGCTAAGTTTATTGCAGAATTGGTGAACGAGATACCAAAAATCTAACTCACCACACCCTCATAACGCAAAAGTGCAATGTCAACATAAAACAGCATATTATATTCATGTAACCATATACTGCAACTACTCACAATATATCATTATCTATGTATACTCTTAAATCCTGAACTCACATCTAAATTGACTATTGGAAAACTACTATCATTTCACAACTTACCTAGTTCCGTGCAAATGCACAGAGCTAATGGACACTAGTTATTCCTACAACCACGATACTTCGTCTCGCAGAACATTTAAAACAGTATGCAAAAGGGTCTACCACTACCAGTCTACAACTATGAACCGTACCACCCACAAAAATCATTAAATTCTCCTAACAAAGCAGAGTACTGACTTACAAGCCAATGCACAAAAGAAATACCGGCAACGCACATTTAACTCGTATTCCACTCATTCAGTCCAAGTACTATAACACCATTATTAAAAGCTCATATCTTGGCAGCCCAAGAGGGTGCTACTAAACTCATCATAGCCTCTCAATCCGATTCGTTCCACAGAATATCGCAATTAACACCACTATGCAGGTATCACCAAACATATGAACACTCTCTCCGGTAAACCTAGATCAACTCACACTAGAACAAAACCAAAACTAAATATCCACCACCACCAACACCACCACCACCACCACCACAACAACAACAACAACAACAACAACAACAATAACAACAACAAAAACACGAGAATTGACAAAAAACGCGTTATAACTCGAAACTCATCATCAAGTACACTTTGTTAACAAAAACTGCACTCATCAATCAATCAATAACACAATCAAAACACTGTGAAATTAGCAATCAATCAAGTTCAAAACTCTCACTAACTCATAAACTACTTTTCACTTCAACATGACTAAACTAAAATTCAATCACTAGCTAACTCATCATTATCATCATCAGCATCATAATCAAACTTTAACAACCCCAACATAACCAATCACCTACAAAAATCCCCAAAATCAAAACCCCCCAATTCTTACCTCACAAGGAGAGAGAATCAATTCCGACCCTTCTCTGATCGTGCACTAAATCACCAAATTTGAATTGTGATCTGTTAAATTAGGGTTTCGGAGATAAACCCCTAAAACTAAAATTACTCTCAAGATTGGGGGTTATTCACAAAATTGAAAGATGGGTAATGAAATTGAAAGAAAACCCAGATAGAATTCGGTGTTTTTATTTGATGATTTTTGATCTCAATTTGGTTGATGTTTCGATTTCAATCTATTTCTTTCTCTCTCTTATATGTTCGTGTAATTGTTTCTCTCTCCTAAAACTCTGGTTTTTTGTTTGATTATTAAATTGTTGAAAACTTTTTTTTATATATATATTCAAAAAACTTTTAAAAAACTTTTTGTTAGGAACTCTTTTTAAAGAAAAGTGTAGTGAAGCTACCATATTTAGATGAAATGACCAAATTACACTCGATAATTTGGCAAATCCGTAGTGTGTTTTTTTTTTTTGGAAAAGGTAAGGAAATAGTGAAATTAGGAAATAGTGAAATTAGGAAAAATTAGGAAATATGTGAAGAGAATATATATTAGGGGTCGTTTGATTTATCATTGGGATTAGATTACCATGGGATTTGTAAAATGATGGGAATTGTTGAATGATGGGAAAGTTGTAATTTTGTTTGGTTGACTCATGGAATTAAAATCCCATAGGAAAGACATATTCTCTAGGATAGGGTTGGGGAAATGAATCCCATGCTTTTGTGGGAAAATGAATACCATGGGAACATGCTTCCAATGTAATCTTGACAACCAAACAAAACTCCAAAAATTTATGTGGAATGTTAAAATCCCATGGGATTCTAAGGTAAACAAACGACCCCTTAGTCTAAATTGGTATAATGGCAAATCCGTAGTGCATGACTACAATTTACCCACCTTTTCAATTGTCTTTTTCATTATTTTTTTCTCCACCTTTCCAAGTACCTTTTCCCTTCCTTTCATTAGAGCTCACTCCAATGTCTTTCTCCTTTCCTCTTTTCTTCTCGTCCATTACATCAATATTTCCTCCCCAACAACAATAAAAAACATGTTTAATTTAATTAATTAGTTATGTGGATCTCAAAAAACAATTAATTAATTATATTTTATTTTGCCTTCTAATTTACTCAATAAATGGTTTGAATTGTGAACTGAAAAATTATTTAATTGAGTAAATTTAAGTGGGTAATTCTATAAGATGAAGAGATGATTGCTTTTATTTTTTTTATTATCTGTTGAAAATCTATAAGATGAAGAGCTGAGAAATAGATGAGTTGTGTTAGATACTGGATTTTTATAGGAGATATTGGTGGAGAAATTTTTGAAAGGGGAAAATGGAGTGTGGTTAAATTTAGAGGAAGATATATGAGCTAGGGAGACGATGAAGATGGATGTACTCACACGCAAGCTACGAGTTTGAATACATGCATGGGTATTTTGGTCACTTCATCGGAAAAAGATGGTTTTTGATTGCATTTTTTTATTTAAAAGGAGTTCCTTACAAAAAGTTTTTTAAAAAGGGGTTGATTACAAAGTTGTCTATATAAACAGTAAGTCTTTGGTACACCGGGTATGCTCGTATACCGGGTGGATTTATAACTAATAATCAAAGAACTGATTAGTGACATTAAAAATGTGACTAGTGATAAGTTAAAATGCTTAGAAAAAAACACCCGGTATACGTGTACATCCGGTATATATGTACATCGGGTGTATGTAAGTACTGGAGCTATATAAAAGGGGAGGTTCTTATAATTTTGGCTGCGTTTAGGATAGAGGTTGAAGTGCTTTCAATGTACTTTCGGCATACTTTTATTTTGGGATGTTTGGTAATTTTTCCAAAAATATATATCATGACCTTCAAGCACCCCATTGAATGGGAATTACACTATGTTGTTATTGTTGTTGTCTACTAACTTATAATGCCACACTAACAAAGTAACTTTACAAACCGAATATCTCAACCTAGCTTACATTAGACATTTTTGCCTCTTTGTTTATGTTTGAAACTTTTTTCATTAAAGTGGTGCATATAATCAATTTGTTTGTTTCTATTACTCAAATCAATATTGCCGAACTACATCGAATGAGTTTCTATACTACGAAAGTAACAGAGCGAGGAGTTGAGGACAATAAAATCTTTGGACCGAGACCTCATATCAGATCATTGTATTAACACTATTTTAAGTTTCATAGCGGCTCGTTTTTCTTCTCATCCATCGCAGCTGCTCGTAGATAAGAATCAAACTGTTGCTGTAGACTGTAGTCAACGAAGCAAGAAGTAACTACACACAGTATACAGACACTGCACCCTCCTTTAGTAATTACATGGCCACTTTGTTAATTGTGAGTTTGTATCAAAAAAAGACTTCATCTATTACTGCTAGTGTTCTGGCAACTTCTCAGAAAAATGTACCACCATCAACCACTTGAAATTCTGGATCAATATACCCACGTAGGTTTCAACGAACTATGTACTGACTAGCAGCTTCCAATGCGGCTAGTTATCTCATCATCTCCATCCAATGGCTCGCTAACCAAGCCTCCTTAGTTCTTCTTTCAATGCAGAGAAAAAATTGAACTTAAGAATTGAGAAGTGTGGTTCAGACACGAATTCATGTATTAATACACAAAGCAGCTGAATAGTTGTTCTGCACAAACCTGCAATTAGGTACACGGCATTCTGATTCCTTGCAAGCACTAGAGTGAAGTTGAAGAAAACACCACATCTTTTCACAAACAACACAATCCCCAGAAGCACCTGTTCTGCACTGAATCCCATGTTGGAAAAGGCATTTGACCTTCCAACAACTTGGATACATGCACGGGAGTGAACTACACTGTGATGCATGCACCAGCCCATCGAGAGTTTTCTGGACCTGAAAATAACGCAAAGGAATAGTTTGAGTACAACTTGAACAGTAGAACGAAGCAGGGGACAGAGCTAGAATTAACCAACCAATACACCACACACTTCCATGCCGCAATTGATATTCGCCTTGTTAACTGTGACTTATACTAGAAGCCAGGTGCACATCATATTTGGAATCACAGTAGCAAAAGAAACCAGACATACACTGACAAGTTCCAGGATAACAACAGTATTAAACAAGCCTTCTGATTTAGTTTCTCTGTTTCTTTGTGGATAAAGAAAAACGGGAAAAGGTTAGTGCTTAGGCGGTTAATCAATATGCTTGATTACCTGGGAAACACCTTCCTTAAGTTGATTTCCACTCTGTTGCATCCCAGGAGTAGGAATCATCGTGCCAACAGGCGTAGAAGTATTCACAAATTCCATATGCTTGATTACCTGGGAAACACCTTCCTGAAGTTGATTTCCACTCTGTTGCAGCTCAGGAGTAGGAATCATCGTGCCAACAGGCGTAGAAGTAGAAGTATTCACAAATTCCATATGCTTGATTACCTGGGAAACACCTTCCTTAAGTTGATTTCCACTCTGTTGCAGCTCAGGAGTAGGAATCATCGTGCCAACAGGCGTAGAAGTATTCACAAATTCCATATGCTTGATTACCTGGGGAACACCTTCCTTAAGTTGATTTCCACTCTGTTGCAGCCCAGGAGTAGGAATCATCGTGCCAACAGGCGTAGAGGTATTCACAGATTGTGACTGTCGAGCCAACTGATATTTTGCTTGTAATTGTTTATAACTATGATGCAAACGGGCTTCAAGAGTCTCCAAATTCATATAGTCATCCTGTTTATAAATCCAAATTTCAGCAAGAACACACACAGGTGGAAACAGAATTCAAGGAAGTGACCTTAGTTTCAAAAGGCGCACATAAGGCGCAAAACAAGGCAGGTGCAGGACAGGTTCCATCTAAGTAGGCCTAGGCACACCCATGCAAAAAGGCACACCTTTAGGACACCTCGGACGCCTAGGAAGCCTAGCAAGGTACCCAAAAAAGTGCCTTTCATATTTTTGTGTTTTTGTTCACTAGAAGGTGAGACGTGTCACTGGAGATCTTTTATGTATGTCAATGGCAACTGAGTGATGCAGGCCCTGGGTTTCTATTCCCCTCCCTCCCTCTCCTTATGTCTCCCTCCATCTCCCTCACCTTTATCTTTGGTCATGCAACGCTTGAGATAAGTCATAGGCTCCTAGCTGATAGGACTCATGGGTTCTAGAACAAAAAAGTTGTAAATGGCCCCATGGATTAAAATATAAAGAAGCCCACAAACTTTACCTTTTGAGTTAAAAGCATAAATATTCTATTTAATTATTTATAAGAAAACCCCCATAAAGAAAGAGTCAAGAGTCAAGTCTCAAAAGAACATGCGCTCAATAGGGAATAGCAGATTTAGAATAAACATCGGCGGCAAGGTGCACCTAAGCGCCACCCACCTGTTGTGCCTAGCGTCTTTTAAAACTAAGAGACAATTGTCTGCGGGAATCATTTTGGTTGTCTCAAGATCCCCATGGACAAAGGGACAAGTAAACTATCGCTTTTTGAATCCAGGCAGCCTTGCATTATATGGTCCCAAATTGTATTAGAAGAGAGAGTACGCTAATTAGTAAAGTGTGGTAGCTGGTAGAGTGGTGGTTGAACTATGCTCTTATGTTAGCTTCAGATCTTCTTCTTTTTTCATATTTGGGCTTGAAGGGTGCTTTATTCTGCTTCAAAACTGTTTAATGGAGGACGAGGAGAGAGAGAGAATGAAAGGGGGACTGAGGGAGCCGACTGACAAGAAGAAATAATAGATGAAACTACTGAATGAAAGAGTCGCCTATTTGGACAAATTGACTCTTGGGTTATTGCCAATGGGTACATAACTAGTGGGACTTTAACCCTAAGTTGGTTGCTCAGGACTTCTGAGAACTACTCAAGAGTGCCAAGTTCGAGGACACGGCTACTGAGATATTCCTGGTCATTAGCTTCAGGGTCATGGGAAGTCCAACAAAGCCTGAATACCCATGTTATCTTAAAAAAAGAAGACTAGTGGAGCTTTCTTTTTCAGCAAAAATCAAGTCGGTCTCTCTCATGATGAGTTCTCAAATTCATTTATTTATTTATTTTTCGCCTGGGTAAAAGCATTCAGGTACCCACCTGGTTCAATAATATAGGAACCAGCACCGCAAACTAGAGTCAGTTCTGGGATTTTGGTTCCGGTTACGAGTACCAACCTGATACCCGGTACCTATGCTCATCCCAAAATGTACCATGTCAAACAGATCTACGAAGTAAGAGAAAAATACTGTAACTAATTATATAATTTCTTTCTTTAGTATTTATGGATCCCCAATCATTCCTAGATACCCATTACTACGGAGTACGGACTGATTATCCCTACTTAATGGCATGGTAATGCTCAAAAAGGTGCAACTGCTAGACCACGGGAAAATGAAGTGTAATGATTTCAGCAAAAACAGCCAGATTACTACAAGAGTGAGTCTAGTGACTACTAGAGTAGAGTTCAGTCAACAGGTCTAGTATGCTAATGTAACGAGAAATATGTGCAGGTAAACACATCAAAATGAGCAGAGTACCATTGATTAAGATGACCTATATAACTCATCTTCAAAGTGTTTTGAAAAATCTTCAATCTTCTTAACAGATACTTCAGTTTGTGGTTGTTGCTTCAACATCACAATATCAAATCTGGAAAGAGATAGCACAAAGAAAGTAACACCGTCATTGAAGTATTGAACAAATTAGAGAAGGGGGAGGGGGACTCTATGAATACAACTTTTGAAGACAACAAGAGCTATTGCGAATTGCAAGCAACACACAACAGCCACCAACAGAACAAGTAACGCACAATCATACAGAAGAGAAATGTTATAAATTAACGCACTATCGCATATCAAAGCTACTTAAACTAGCTCAAAGTTTACAGTAGAAAAAACTGAAGTTACAAATGCAAACGGAGAGCCAATGCCTACAAATGATCACCCAGATATAACAGCGTAACACAGAGAACTCTCCACTTTAATCAAGGAATAGCAGAAATCCCACTGTGCACTCGAAAGAAAAAACAGGGAACAATTCAATACTTTCTTCCTCACCACCTCTTATCTAGACTAACTGGCAATCATTACCCCAGCAAAATGTTCACCCCAACAACAAACATGAGAACAGAACATGATTGTAGAAAAACGGAAATAGACATACTACTAGTCCCAGCATGATTATATTAAGCGTAATAGAACCTAAACCTTATTCTGCAAGCATACCACCTATAGCAAGTGGCAACAATATGAGGAGAGCCGTTGGCAGTTACTGCCAAGATGCAAAAAAAGCAGAGAATTAGAGCATCTACGAGCATACCATACACAAGAACTCTAGCCTTGAAGCTATGAACAATAGTAAGCCTTCATATGAATCGAAGTAACCATATTCAGCAAGGTAGCCCCAGAAAACAGAAATGGTCAATTCATGTCCCAGTAACATTAAAGAAGTCTCCAAGAATACTCTTATGCATATCCTGAGTTCTAAGAATATCCTGAGTTCCTGACAGAGAAGACTTTACATTGACCGTAAAGTAACTATAGAAGACCAGACACACACAAACATGTATAGACATCAAACAAAAGCTTGACTACACCATATCTTAATAGAACACAACAACCGGTTGCACAAGTATTGGTCTTTCACCACTGAAATTTCAAATTCAAACCATTATTACAACGGAGCTGTAACAAAAAGTTTAAAAAAGAAAAGCAGTGATTGGGAAAACAAGTAAAGATCCATTAAATAAATATCTTACATCTTCTGCCGCATACGAAACCGTTTGGTCTCCATAAACGAAGGACCAGTTTGGGCACCGAAATTCTGCATGGGCTGATGGAAGGAGTTACCATTCTGCTGAGCTAATCCAGAGAGCTGGTTACCGGGCTGGTTAGGAAGTTGCCCAGATATTTGCCCTGACAGATGCTTCTGAACATTCATTTTCAGCCTGAAATTCACCAATAGCCTCAAAGTGCATCAGATTGAGCAAACAAAGATCAAGTTACTGTCATCTTAAGCACATCTGACGCCACACATAGATACTATTTGGCCAAATAATGTCAAGAAAAAGATCAATGCAGCCTGAAAATCCCTGCCAAAAGAAAGAAAATCACTTGATGCAGACCCCAAAAAATGAAGCAAAAAGTAGATATGCTTTATTCACTGTGCTTTTGAAACAGTAAGTATCCAATCATCATTATGGTACCCCAACTTCACAAAACATGTTACAGGAAAAAATAACAAGCTGGAAAAACAATAAAATAAATAGATAGTCAGCTATTAAAGAAGTACAGAAGAAAACTCATAAAGCAATAATCTAATTCTAGAACAAGTGAGACCGAAAGTAAAGAACATCAGAAGGTTGCAGCGGAATATGATCATTGCATATCTGCCCACCCACCATCTCTGCTAAGTTTATTACCGAATTGGTGAACGAGATACCAAAAAACTAACTCAACACACCCTGATAAAGCAAAAGTGCAATGTCAACATAAACAGCAAATTATATTCATGTTACCATCTGAATACTGCAACTAGTCGCCATATTTCATGATATCGCTATACACTCCAAAGCAACCACCATATCTAGTCACTCCCAAAATAAAACCTACTACAAACTTGGTAAATTGGAAAGTCCACATCATTATCTATGTATACTCTTAAATCCTGAACTCACGTCTAAATTGACTATTGGAAAAACTACTATCATGGAGAAGAACTCATTAACATCATATGTTTACTATTAAATTTTTCCCTATATGATAACTTACCAATGTCCGTGCAAATGCACAGCGCTAATAGACACTAGTTATTCCTACAACCACAATACTCCAGCTCGCAGAACATTTAAAACAGTATGCAAAAGGGCTACCACTACCAGTCTACCACTATGAACCATACCACCAAAAGAAATCATTACCTTCTCCTAACAATGCAAAAGGGCTACCACTACCAGTCTACCACTACGAATCATTACCTATATTAGAAAAAGAAGCATGCCCAAGGTCACACACCGAGGCACCGTATTCTTGGACTGAACTGAACTAGTCTGAACTAAACCGAACTCAAAACTCCTCCCACTTTGACTGAATTTTGTAAAGGAAACTATGCAAAGGGCTACCTGCCTCTAATGAACCCACACTACATAAGATTTACACTACTTTTTCTCCTACAGAACATGGCCAAAAAAAAAAAAAATCATCAACACACATACATATAAGGCTATAATAATAGTATAATACAGTATCTTCTATTCTTCTCATAACCTTCTCATGCGGTGTAAAACGGGTCAACCGGTTTGGTTTCGGGTCGGGTCGGATTGGGTTAATCTAGATTTCTTTTTCGGGTCGGGTTGCGGTTCGAGCTGGGTCATTTCGGGTCTATTATTTTTTGAAACATTTGAATTTAAAAATGCCCATTTTTGATACATTTGCGTGGAAATTTTCGGGCCGGGTTGCGGTTCGAGCTGGGTAATTCCGGGCCGGGTTATTTTCGGGTCTATTATTTTTTGAAACATTTGAGTTTAAAAATGCCCATTTTGGATACATTTGCTTGGAAATTTTCGGGTCGGGTTCAGTTCGGTTCGGGTGAAACTGGGTCTCGGGTTCACTTCGCGTTGTAACTTTCGGGTCTATTTCGGGTTTCGGGTCAGGTTGTTCGGTTAGGGCCAACTGGTTCAGGCAAAAGAGTATGTTTCACAAACCAAATATTCTACAACAACAACAACTCAGTTAATCGGGCCTCAGTCTGATGTACGCAGCCTTACCCCGAAACTCAATCGGGAGACTGTTTGTTTCCAGTAAATAAATCAAACAACAACCCAATATTCAATTCTATACGTACATATAAATCAAATCAATTATGGGTCCGTCAATCAAACAACAACCCACAAGTTCGTCACAAGTTCAAGACAGTAAACATTATCAAAACTCGTCACAAGTTCAATACATGCATAAGCAATTAAGCATAAGTGCATAACCCAAAGCTCGTCATAAGTTCAAGACAGAAAAGATTATCAAAGCAAAATTCAGTAAAGTTGCTGCAGAAACACAAGTTTAACAAACCTCAGAAGTGAGAAGGAGAGAGAATGCAATCCACTGCCGCCTTTCTTTGATTGTGAGAGTGAGACGTGATTTGTTTGTTGGTTTCTTTTTTGGGTGAAATGAGTGTTTCCTTTTTTGGAGAGAAAGGGGAAATGAGGGTTTTGTTTGTTTTGTTTGTTTGTGACGGTATTTATAATGACGAGGGCTAAAGGGAGGGAAACAAAAGGTAGGGAAAAATGTTTAGGGGTCTATGAAAAAGATAGATGAAATTACCATTTCATCCTCAACTTTATGGTCAATTTGGGTCAAACAGGGGTAGAAGAGGAATTTCGGGTTGATTTTTAGTTAAATGGTCAATTTAGGGGTGTCTAAATTGACAAACTATGTTTTTTTTGGTGTAAAGGGAGGGCACTGAGGCCGGTAAGAATCGAGCCCCCAACCTTAAGGGTTGAAGGTGTGCTCTCTACCACTTGGGCAACTATCTCTTTTTTGTCCTTACAAACTATGTTATATAAAAGGCATGTGCCAACAATTTTCCCTCTTTGAATGGGGATTTAATCTCGAAAACAACCTCTTTGTTTTCTTAAACAGGGGTAAGGTTGCGTACATCTTAACCCCAATCAATCTCTTTGAATGGGGATTTACACTCGATTGTTATTGTTGTATTAAAAAAAGTAACTCATTTTATAATAGTATAATGGTTCTACTAAACTTTTATCATTAGTTGGACAATAAGGTATTTTTTACATTAATTGTGAAATTAAGGTATTTTCATATCATGTTGTGTTAAAATGGCCACTAAACTCATAATCTCAAAGAATCTTTGATCAAAATAATATCCTCTTAATTATTTTTTCACCATTCATTTTCCTTTAAATGACCTGACTATACTACCCTTACTTCATAAAGTAAACTTATAATTCATTTTCGCTTAAACTGGATAAAAGAGAAAATTAATTTGTGAGAAAAATACCATAATGTTAAAAACTGGCACCCTAATTTGACCGGTCCTTTATACGGATCAGAATTGCAATCGGAGTGGTCAAACCCCTTCAAACCCGGCGTTAGACCAAATCAACTTATAAACCGGTTCGGCTTTGACCTATCAAATACAGTTTTTACAACTATGGAACATACAAAAAATGGACAAAATGTATAAAAAAAAAATGAAGATTATGTGAGATTTTGAGCTTAAGGGGCCCTAAAATGAAAACTACCTTAATGTCACATCAAACATAAAAAATACATTATTGTCCAACATGCCAAATGAAAAATACTTTCTTGGGCATTTAAGTTAGTTCATTTTAGTGATTTGGAAAATTTGTATGCGCTCTTTTCATACATCAGGCGTGGTCATTAAGGGTTTGTTTCTTATAATTTAAGTTCAGTGCAGTTCAATTAGTTCAGATCATTTTTTCGCAATTCAGCTCGTAACTTGCAAATATAAAAAGTTCTGATCCCAATATTCATTCGTAGTTATTAGTATTCCGTTGAAAATGTCTCCATCTAGTTTCTTAGTTGTACAATATTGATGTGGTTTAATAATTGTTTGGGTGTCAAAACAAATTAGCTAAAAGTTTAGTTCAATTCAATTAAGTTAGTAAAGTTTGGCCTAAAGAGCCCTGTTTTTTTGGGGGCTTTAGCCCGTCCTTTACACCAAATAAAAATTACTTCACACTAGTAAAAGTTTCCAAAGTAATTTGTAAACGTACTAACGTGACATGGGATCAGAAATATAATATTACCTTTCAGATTCCATATTTAACGAGTTTTCATTGAAATGGTGCATATATCCAATTTTAGTTTAAATTCCTACTGTTTATTGTATTTTTTCTTTAGATGGTTTGACATTCTAATTGTTTATTAATTGACATTATAATTTTTATGCAATTTTATTTATTGGGTGGACAATGAAGTCAAAATTTGATTTGTTTTTGCTCCAACATCGAATGATTTTTCACAACAAAAGTAAAAGAGCGAGGAGTTGAGGACAACAAAAACTTGACCTAATTTCAGATCATTGTATTAACACCAACTTCTTCAATCTCGTTGTCTCATCATCACCATCGCAGCTGGTCGTAGACAAGAATCAAACTGTTGCTATAGTCAACGAAGCAAGAAGTAACCACACACAGTATACACCCTACTTTAGTAATTACATGACCACTTTGTTATATCGAATGAGTCATCTTTTACTGCTAGTGTTCTGGCGATTTCTCAGAAAAATGTATCATCATCAACTACTTGAAATTCTGGATCAATATACCCACGTTTCAACGAGCTATGTACTAACTAGCACTATCCGATGCATGCAGCTAGTTATCTGATCATCTCCATCCCAATGGCTCGCTACCCAAGCCTCCTTAGTTCTTCTTTCACTTCTCTGAAGGGAGAAAAAAAAATGGAATTTAAGAATTGAGAAGTGTGATCCAGACACCAATTCATGTATTAATACACAAAGCAACTGAATAAAACGATGCACAAACCTGCACTTAGGTACACGACATTCTGATTCATTGCAAGCACTAGAATGAAGTTGAAGAAGATACCACATATTTTCACAAAGAACGCAATGCCCAGAAGAACCTGTTCTGCACTGAACACCATGGTTGAAAAGGCCTTTGACCTTCCGACAATATGGATTTAGGCACCGGGGTGAATGGCACAGTGATGCATGCACCAGCCCATCGAGAGTTTTCCTGACCTGAAAATAACGCAAAGGAATTGTTTGAGTACTAGTTGGACAATAGAACGAAGCAGGGAACAGAGCTAGAATTAACCAACCAAATACACCACACACTTCCATTCCGTAATTGATATTCGCCTTCTTAACTGTGACTTATACTAGAAGCCAGGTGCACATCATATTTGGAATCACAGTAGAAAAGAAATCAGACATACATACACTGACAAGTTCCAGAATAACAACAGTATTAAACAAGCCTTCTGATTTGGTTTCTCTGTTTCTTTGTGGATAAAGAAAAACGGGAAAAGGTTAGTGCTTAGGTGGTTAATCCATACGCTTGATTACCTGTGAAACACCAAGTTGTGAGGCTTCCCTAAGTTGATTTCCACTCTGCTGCAGCGCAGGAGTAGGAATCATCGTGCCAAGAGGCGTAGAAGTATTCACAAATTGTGACTGTCGAGCCAACTGGTTACTTGCTGATGATCGTTTAACAATATGATGCAAACGGGCTTCAAGAGTGTCCAAATTCAAATAGTCCTCCTGCTTACAAATCCAAAATTTCAGAAAGAACACACACAAGTAGAAAGTGACCTTAGTTTCAAAAGGCGCGCCTAAGGCGTAAAACAAAGCAGGTGTAGGACCGGTTGCACCTAAGTAGGCCGAGGCACACCCATGCAAAAAGGCACGCCTATAGGACACCTCGGACGCCTAGGCAGCCTAGCAAGGTACCCATAAATGCACCTTTGATATCTTTTTGTGTTTTTGTTCACCTAGAGTAGAGTTCAGACAAAAGGTATAGTATGCAAATGCAGCGAGAAATATAAGCAGGTAAACACATCAAAATGAGTAGAGTACCATTGATCTAGATGTCCTATATATCCCATCTTCCAAGCGTTTTGAAATATCTTCAATCTTCCTAACAGATGCTTCCGTTTGTGGTGGTTGCCTCACCGTCAGCATTTCATATCTGGAAAGAGATAGAACAAAGAAAATAACACGTTATTGAAGTATTGAACAAATTAGAGAAGGGGGAGGGGGACTCCATGAATATAATTTTTGAAGACAACAAGAACTATTGCAAATTGCAAGCAACACACAACAGCCACCAACTGAACAAGTAACGCACAATCATACAGAACAGATATGCTATAAATTAACGCACTATCGCATATCAAAGCTACTTAAACTAGCTCAAAGTTTACAGTAGAAAAAACTGAAGTTACAAATGCAAACGGAGAGGAACGCCTACAAATGATCACCCAGATATAACAGCGTAACACAGAGAACTCTCCACTTTAATCAACCCACTGTGAACTCGAAAGAAAAAACAGGGAACAATTCAATACTTTCTTCCTCACCACCTCTTATCTAGACTAACTGGCTATCATTACCCCAGCCAAATGTTCACCCCAACAGCAAATATGAGAACAGGACATGATGGTAGAAAAACGGAGATAGACATACAACTAGTCCCACATGAGTATAAAAGTGTAATAACACCTAAACCTTATTCCGCAAGCATACCGCCAATAGCAAGTGGCAACAATATGAGGAAAGCCATTGGCAGTTACTTTTTTTTCCAGATAACATGGGTATCTAGGTTTTGCCTAACTAGTCGCATGGGCCCTGAAGTTAACGACGGGTAAAGCCATTGGCAGTTACTGCCAACATGAGCTGAGAATTAGAGCTTCTACGAGCGAACCATAGACAAGAACTCTAGCCTCGTAGCCATAAACAATAGTAAGCCTTCATATGAATCGAAGTAACCATATTCAGCAAGGTAACCCCAAAAACAGAAATGGTAATTCATGTCCCAGTAACATTAAAGAAGTCTCCGTGAATACTCTTGTGCATATCATGAGTTCTAAGAGAATCCTGAGTTCCTGGCAGAGAAGACTATATATTGACCCTAAAGTAACTATAGAAGACCAGACACACGCACACATGTATAGACATCAGACAACACCTTGAATACACCATATCTTAATAGAACACAACAACCGGTTGCACAAGTAATGGTCTTTCACCACTGAAATTTTCAAATTCAAACCATCATTACAACGGAGCTGTAACAAAAAGTTTAAAAAAGAAAAGCAGAGAATGGGAAAACAAATACAGATCCAATAAATAAATATCTTACATCTTCTGCTGGATAAATAACCGTTCGGCCTCTATAGACGAAGGACCATTTTGGGCACCCAAATTCTGCATGGGCAGATGGAAGGTGTTACCATTGTGCTGAGCTAATCCAGAGAGCTGGTTACCGGGCTGGTTAGGAACTTGCCCAGATATTTGCCCTGACAGATGCGTCTGAACATTCATTTTCAGCCTGGAATTCACCAATAGCCTCAAAGTGCATTAGTTTGAGCAAACAAAGATCAAGTTACTGTCATCTGAAGCACATCTGACGCCACACATAGATAGTATTTGCCCAAATAATTTCAAGAAAAATGATCAATGCAGCCTGAAAATCCCTGCCAAATCACTTGATGCAGCCCCCAAAAAAATGAAGCAAAAGGTTATCAAAATTCATTCCCAAAACACTACAGTATACACAAAAGCACAATGAATAAAACATATCGATTAGACAAAAGTGATTGCAGCAAAGACCTGCAGCTGCAGTCAAAAAAGAATTCAATTAATTTTTTTTTGAATCAGCAAGTATCTAATCATCATTATGGTACCCCAACTTCACAAAACATGTTACAGATTAAAATAACAAGCTGGAAAAGCAATAAAATAAATAGATATCAGCTATTAAAGAAGTACAGAAAAAAAAACTCACAAAGCAATAATCTAATTCTAGAACAAGTGAGACCGAAAGTAAAGAACATCAGAAGGTTGCAGCCAAATATGATGATTGCATATCTGCCCACCAACCATCTCTGCTAAGTTTATTGTAGAATTGGTGAACGAGATACCAAAAACTTAACTCACCACACCCTGATAAATCAAAAGTGCAATGTCAACATAAACAGTAAATTATATTCATGTAACCATCTGAATACTGCAACTAGTCACCATATTTCATCCGAATGTTCTTGCAGTTTGAAAATTCCTTTTATCATTAACTAAACCATGTTATTGGTTTCCTAGATCGACATAACCTGTTACAGAGCTAAGTGGCTAGCTGGAGAAACAATATGAACGACAAGACGCACCACTTTTGAAGGACTTCAGAAGATGAATCCAGAGACAACAATTATCTAGTTTCCGGAACAAGTGAGACAAAGAACAAGGAGCAATAACCCCTTCTGCAGATGCAATTCAATTGCATGTTTTTTGCACCGTATATCAAAAACACAGTCCTCTGAAACCCCGATAGCATAACAGCTCGTTTGTCAACACATATCACACTAAGTGTAGCCAGAGAAGTCAACTGTCCTATTAAGCAATTGGTATGTCCAAATTCATGTACACAAAGAGAACCTTAATACTACAAGTCTACAACCACAGATCTTTCTCGCCAACCATTAACATGACGCCAAACCATTTTAAATACCGGGGCACACAAGAAAAATCAGATTTTATATCTGTCATGCAATATCATCATCTTAACACAAAGAAATACCTAATTATATACAAGAAAAATGTGATAATTCCAAATAAAACCATCTCATCTAAACACTTTTTCACCATAACTAAGACCAACTTCCTAAAAAAAAAAACATGATCAAGGTCACACACCGAGGCACCGTACTTTTGGACTGAACTGAACTGAACTAAACTAAACCGAACTCAAAACTCCTCAACTACGTAAAGGGCTACCTGCCTCTATGAAGTCCCACAATACATAAGATTTCATAACTTGTTTTTATAGTAACATAGAAAAAAGAAAGAAATAAAGAGAAAACATTATATTATATAAGAAAACCTTAACAAACATATAAAGTTGATAATAATACACTCTCCTCTCTTAACATTCTCATACAGTGTAAAAAAGACCCTTTCTTGTTTCTCAAACCCAAAATTCCATGGGTATAACTCAATAATGGGTCAATCGAACAAAAACCCACATGCATAAGCATAAGTTCATCACAATTAAGTTCAAGACAGTAAAGTTCTTGAAATGAACAACTGTACGTACAGATGATCATATCATATATAATTCAGTTAAAGTTGGTGCAGAAACAAACTTTAATAAACCCCATTTGATCAATTACCTTAGAAAGAAAGAAAGAAAGAGAGAGAATGCAATCCACTGCTACCCTTTCTTTGATTGTGAAAGGTAGAGACAGAAGAGTGAGACTGACGTGATGTTTTCTTGGTTTCTTTTTGGTATGACACGAGTGTACTTCTGTTTGTTTGTTTTTCTCAACAAAAAGAAAACATGAGTGTTTGTTTGTGGGTTTCGGACTTTGGGTATTGATGATCGGCAAGTCTTTGGTACACCGGGTGTACTGGTATACCTTTTGCATTTTGTATTGATTTTATTTTAATTTTTTCCAAAAAAAAGACTTATTTTGTAATTTAGTGATGAAATATTATTATTGCTACATATTTTATACAAAATATTATTTCTACGGTTGTGGATAATTGAAAAATTATTTTCTATTTTATGAAAAATTAACTCAATTATTATTTAATTATTTTCTCTTTCTATATTTTGAGGCATATCAACAAACTCTTTTATGGATCAGTGAGATATTACTATTAGGGAAAAATTTGAGTAAACTCGTTTCATATATGAGACTGGGTATTCGGGGTTATTATTGTTTAGTCGAGGGGTCATTATTGTTTACCCGCGGGGTCATTATTGACTATCCGAGGGGGCATTATTCATTAATACCCAGTCTTATTTATGAAACGGGTTTACACAATTTTTTGTGATTACTATTTATTTTAAAAAGTTATAATAATGAAAAAGTTCAACTAAACTTTCATCATTATAATATGTCTAATAGTGTAGAGAGAATGACATATTTAAAAGGTATTGAGCCAAATATGCTAATAGAGAGTATATTAGTATGAATCACTTAATAACGTTCAAAAAAATTGTGTGCAACCGGTTTATATGAAACCAGTTCTTAAGTTTTTTTTTTTTTTGTGAAGGGGGGCTTATCGCCCTTGTGTTATTTCAATAAGTGAAAACTACTCGAGGTCGAAGTCGACCACAAGCATCTTTTAAAAGCACATCCATAGAGGGGAAGGGGGGAGTTGTACAAGTATACTTGGTTATCAATGTGAAGTTAAGACTAGCTAGCATATCTTCCACTAAAATTGGCTTCACGAATCACGTGAATACATTGACAAGATCAATTAGGGCTTTGCATAAGTTGCTGCTTGCTGGCATTGGAGGATAATGAAATAATATGGGCTCGAAGTGGGGGGTCAATAAGCTTGAAGTCCATTTCTAGTTGCAGTTTCAGTATCTTTAGTTGGTATGCTATGCGAAGCCACATGCAATTCAGCTTTGAGAGCTCCACACTAGCCCAATTTGATTGTGAAGGCTTGACACAGAACTGGTTCCATTACTTTCATATATGACTTATAAAATGGGTCCACATAATATTTTTTTCTTGAGTAACATTTGTATTAGTAAAGTGGACTTTTTTTTAATTCTCGTTTGATTCAACAGAGTTTTGGTCCAATTACGTCCAAATCCGATCCGGGTCGCACACCTAGATATGGTGGGTGAGTCTCCCAATAAGGTCTCTGCATAAGTTTTGACTCGAACTCGAGACCTCGAATAAGCGCTATAGAGCTGCTTACCACTCCAACCAACCCGAGATTGATATTAGTAAAGTTGACTTTTGCTAACTCATCTTGGAAAACACTAAATTGAACCACTTCATAATCATAAAATAGTGAAAGAAACTAAATCGAAATATAATTTTTTTTTGAAAAAAGATGGACTGCAAAAAAACAACTACTACACCAAAGTGCAAAAATTTATCCAAAAAAAAAAAAAACTCTCATAAAAACTTGAAGAATTATCTTTTGATCCTCTCAAGAGAAAACTTGAGAAGAGAAGCACTAAAATATCCCACCAAATGTTACTCGTATGATCCATTGATTCCAAACAACCGCATCACCTATCACATCCAAAACATCATCATTCCCCAAATCATTACTCTCCTTCAACACTTCACTCCCCATTTCCCCATCTCCAAATCAACCCTCCATAATTACTGTCCTCAATGCTTTCAAACACATCATATAATCCTTCTTTTCCTTTCCTTTCCTTCCTCATAAAATTTTCACATTATTACACCACTTTTCAAATTCCTAGTCAAAATGGTAAAACTTTCCAAATTAAATTGTAATGTAACGTACTAACGTGACATGTGACATGAAATATAAAATATTCCCTTTCAGATTCCAAATATAACAACATTACATTACATTACATTAAATTTCATTACATTAAATTACATTAATTGCCTTTGTGTACCTTTTCTTCTCCTTTGGTTTTTTGTCCAACAAAAGTACACAAACACAACATAATACAACACAACAACAACAGCCTTTGCTTTGCCTTTTCTTTTCCTTTGCTTTGATTCTGTCTACTGTAGTATTCCTCTCTCTCTCTTCTCACAACATAACCATCCTCTCCTCTCTTTGTGGGTTTTTGTCTGATCTGTGATTTTGGGGATCACAACAACACTGCTTATCATCACTTTGCTTGCTGTCTTGTCTTTTGACATAAAAACCATTTTTCCTATGTGGGTTTTTTGTTATGTGATGAAAGTTTCAATCTTTTTCTCTTTTGGTGACAAATCTTGAGAGATACCAAAGGTTAGATCTTTTTTTTCCAAAACCCACTTTTTATTATTCCTTTAGAATCTTTTGCCTTTTGGGTTTGGGCCCATTAATTCTTTTCTTTGGTTTCTTAGATTGGTTTTTCTTTTCTTTTGGTCTCTCTGTTGGGAATAGTACAATACCCAATTTGTATAAATATGATTCTTTGTTTGTTGCATATTTTGGACTTAGACCCATGTTTAGTTTCATTAGAATGTGAAGGAAAGTTGTGATCTTTTCTTGGTTTATGTTGTGTGTTGAGTGAATTTGATACATTTTGGTACATTGTGTGAGGTTTGATTGAGGGAAAATAGTGTTTGTTTGGTTGAGATTGGAGAAAAGTGATGATCTTGACAGGTGTGTTGGTGAACATTGAGTGAATTGAATTGTGTTGGGATTTGATTGATCGGTTGGTTGTTAGTGTGTAAGATTGAGTGATTGATAGAGATTGGTGCTGAGGTTTTTAGATAGGTAGATATATATATGGCAGGGGGCATAGATGTGTCGAAATATGCCCACAGTCAGGTACATTATGCCATTGTCAGTAGGGATTATACCGGGCTGAAGAAAATTCTGGCCGGGTTGCCACGCCTCTGTGACCCTTCAGAGATTCGGAATGAGGGAGCCTCGTTGGCTGAGGAGGAGAAAGCTGATGCTATCTCGGCCCTCATTGATAGGCGTGACGGTATTCCTCAACGGGACACGCCACTTCACCTTGCGGTGAAGCTAGGTGATGAGACCTCGGCTGAGATGCTCATGATTGCTGGTGCTGATTGGAGTCTGCAGAATGAGCAAGGGTGGAGTCCTTTGCAGGAGGCTATTTGTAATAGGCAGGAAGCGATTGCGAAGATTATTGTTCGGCATTATCAGCCCTTGGCTTGGGCGAAATGGTGTAGGAGGTTGCCGCGGTTACTGACAACCATGAGGAGGATGAGGGATTTTTATATGGAGATCACATTTCACTTTGAGAGTTCGGTGATTCCTTTTATCTCGAGGATTGCTCCATCTGATACGTATAAGATTTGGAAGAGAGGTGCTAATTTGAGGGCAGATATGACGTTGGCGGGTTTTGATGGTTTTCGTATCCAACGGTCTGATCAAAGTATTCTGTTCCTTGGGGATGGATCTGAGGATGGTAGAGTGCCTCCAGGTTCACTTTGTATAGTCTCACATAAGGATAAGGAGATTATGAATGCACTAGATGGTGCAGGTGTTCCATCTTCAGAATCTGAGGTTCAGCAGGAGGTTGCTTCGATGTCTCAGACGAACATATTTAGGCCTGGTATTGATGTAACCGAGGCTGTTCTTTTACCGCAGACAACATGGAGACGCCAAGAGAAGTCAGAAATGGTTGGTCAATGGAAGGCCAAGGTGTATGAGATGCATAATGTGATGGTCAGCATTAAATCAAGGAAGGTACCTGGGGCTATGACTGATGATGAGTTTTTTTCATCTACGAATGGGAATGAAACAGATAACGATGAATTAAATGAGATTTTGACAGATGAAGAAAAAAAGCAACTTGAGGCTGCCCTGAAGTTGGAACAGTATGATGGGAATAATGAGGGTGGTGATGTATATGTTGGCCATCGTCATAGTTGTTATGAATCTATAGATATTCCTATTCAGGATGTGAATGGGTGTAATGATGTAGATGCCAAGTATGAAAAGAAGGGATGGTTTGGTAATTGGAGAAAACGGGACCAAAAGTATGAAGGTCACAAAAAGGCTACTCCTCCTAGAAGCTCAATTTCTGGGGATGACAAAGTGAGTGATCTTGCTCGTGCTTCCCCTTCAAGGAATTCGATTAAACCGGGAAGACATTCAGTAGATGTTGTTAGGGGAGATGAGGCACATAGAGGACAGGACAGTAAAGCGTCTTCGTCCGGTAACTCCAAAGGAAATGTTGAGAGTGAGTATAAAAAAGGGCTAAGACCTGTCCTCTGGCTCTCTCCTGACTTTCCATTGCGTACAGAAGAACTCTTGCCCCTGCTTGACATATTAGCCAACAAGGTGAAGGCGATTCGGCGTTTGAGAGAACTGCTTACAACGAAATTACCGAAGGGGACTTTTCCTGTAAAGGTTTGTGCCTTCCCTTCAGTGCTCTGCTCTCTCTGTGTTCCTTCAGTTTACTCTCTAGTTACACATCACTTTATCATGTTTATGCTCTAGATTTGCGCAATTGTTTCACTATATTCTTTTTGGGTGAGTTTGTAAGTAACGATTGAAATGTTCCATAGTACTCATTGGTAAATCCGTACATATCCTTAGTGTCAAGTGCAGGACCTTTAACCTTTGTCCCTCTATCGAAGGTTGAGCCTTACAATTTGATTGAAAAATAATCTTTTTGAAATGGTGTTGAAATGTATGTTTGTTACATGTAGGTAGATAGAAACTTTGAAATTTTAACTAAAAACTGTTACTTTGTGGTCTTATTTGAACTGCAGGTTACATTTTGACCTAATGTATGTTTTTCTTTTCCATTTTAACTTCTGTATTCTTTTGTAATATCTTAATTCTTTTGGCCTGGCACCTTTGATGGTGGGGAGGTGGGGGATAGAGGGGTGGGGGCTGTTTCCTGCGGTTATTGGAGGCTGAGTAGGTGGGGTCGGTAGCATCACAGTCAAGTCAGCTTTGAACAGTTTAGAACACAAACGTGAAGTTTGGGCCAGGATCAACGTAGTTATGGCTTACTCTTTTTTCAAAGAGACGTTGAAGTTTATTTCTGCTTGTTAAGGGCAACGTGCAATGGCTTTTTGTTTTGTCTGTTTATTTTCTAGACAACAATCTGTTTATCGAACTTAAAAGATTAGTTGCAGTTTCCCATTGTTCTATAGTAGTTTGTTGCCTAAGCCTTTCAGTAATTGCAAAATTTGCTTATATTACTAAGTTGTTATTGTAGTCGGCAACTAAAATCTCCTCTTAGTTAAGTCTTCTAGGTGTTTTTTTTGGGTATAAGCCTATCATGGCAACCCAATGACCCAAGTGAATCTTATTGTTGCTAGTGATTGCTCTGTTTTCTCATTGGCGTTCTTGGTTATTTTGTATTGCTGCTCACTCCACCACTCACTTGTTTTTAGCATAAAGATAATCATTCAATCACGCGGCACATATAATTTAACTTAGATACTTGTTACTTTGTTCGCCTGGAGCATGCATATATTTACTCGATCACTCACCTTGGTGCCAGACCTCTGGCGTTCACAATTGAGTTGGCCAAGTGTCATATTTCTGCTTCATGATACTCGCACAGTGTAGCTTAGTGTAGGTTTTCCTGCTTATGTGATTGCACCTTTACCTATTGAGTCTGCACCAGTTCATCTGATTGTTTTGCATTTCTTTACTGAAGACCTGGATCCTGGATAGCCTCACCCTTCTTTAAGACAAGTTTTTTTTTTATTTGAGTGAACTTTAGGACAAGAGAATCATGTCAGCACACAGCTTGAGTGTTTGGTTGTTTTTATGCAACTTTTTTCTTATCAATATAGCTTGGTCCATTCTGTTTATCTTTTCTGTACGTGTCTGTAAGTGTTCTTTTCGGGGGGGGGGGGGGGGGGGGGGGGGGGGGGGGGGGG